>VSMD01062869.1:0-21569 GCA_008750895.1 Mirza zaza | reverse complement strand
ATTTAAGTGCTGCCACAAAATGGATATTCATGTTGTAAAAATGAAGTTTCCCAGAACATAAACTTGAGAACTGTCTGTATTCTGCTTACCCTTCTCCTCCCAAGGAGTGGAAAGTTATTAGTTTTGCTGACACTATGTAATTTTTAATCAGTACCTGTTAGTATTAAATGCAATTCACATTAAAAATAATCTGTTCCGCCTGGGCAACATAAGGAGACTCTGTCTTTGAAAAAAAGAACAAAATTAGCCCAGCACAGTGGCGCACCCCATAGTCCTAGCTACTTGGGAGGCTGAGGCAAGAAGATTGCTTCAGCCAAAGAGTTCGAGGTTATAGTGAGCTCTGATAGAGCCACTGCACTCCAGCCTGGGCAACAGCGTGAGACCCTGTCTCAAAAGCAAACAAGCAAACAAATGAACACACACAAAAACAAAACCCTGCTCTTTTTATTAGAGTTAAAAACATTTTTCCTTCATATTAAAGCAAAAAAGAGCACTTGCAAGTTAAAAGTGTATGGAAAAAGAGTTCTTTTATTTATCTGTAAAAAAAAACCCAAAAAACTATTTTCTTTGTACTTCCATAATATGATGAAATAAAAGAAAAAAAATAAAAATTAAAAAAAAAAAAAAACTATTTTCTTTCAGAATCTTTTATTGAATGCCTACTGGGTCAAATGTGATATGGAGCTAATGAAGGGAAGGAAAAAAATTACTGTGTGTTCAAGAAACTTGAAATCAAAGGAAATTTTAACCTAACAAGAAAAAAAATCTTACTGATAAATCAATATTCAATATCCTATTGAAAATATCAATTCAATATCTTATTGAAAAACTTATTGATAAAAATATCAATAATTTAATGATCTTACAAAAAGAAATAATTGCCCAGGAGGCCAGATTATTTAGTGGAAATGGAAATATCACTGGGTTTTGAAACCAACAACAAAAAAATGACCTGTGAAAGTAAACCAACCCAGCAAACTTTGAGGTTGAAGCAGTTTTCTCATGATGTACACCCATGAAATAGCTTTGTCATGATTTTATATTGGCAAACCTTTCCTTAAGATCATAATGAGATAAGAAGATAGACATTGCCAACTGCACTAACCTTATTAGCCATTTCTTTTTCTTTCACATACTCTAGTTTTGGAAAGTAATATAAGAGAACTTACAAATCCTCAGTTTAATATTCTTGGTAAATATTTGGCAATTACAGAATTTTAGGGAAATGACCCGGAAGAGTTTGGTTTCTTTGTGTTAGCAAATGACTACTGTTAAGAGAACAAAATTGAGACGTGGCTTCACCTGCATTATGCCATTTAGTTCTCATGACAAATCTGTGAGATAGGCAAGTTTATCATTCATATTTCACAGTTGCAAAAACTGGAGCTTAGAAGAGCTGCCCCCGCCACATGCCCACGGTGGCACAAGTGGTGAGGGTGCAGTGGGAAAATGAACAGTGCCACCTGTCTGAGACAACCCTCTGTGCCAGGTCTGCCTTGACTTCCAGTAGCTGAGTTCCTGGCTTCAGGAAGAGGCGGTGAAGTGGGCAGTTGCTCTGTGAGTGGGAGTGGGTGGAGGAATGGGGTGCTTGCTGTTTAACCTAGGGACAAACAAACAAATTTGCATAAAACCACGGAAGGAGTAGAATGCCCTTGGCAAACATTTTTAAATCTAATTTTGCAGCCAAGGAAAAGGTAGATTTAGGCTATCTCTGAACCAACAGAGTGACTTCATCCTAAGTTTGGGACTAGTCTCTGGTAGTTGAGAACAAATTAATATTGGTCAACAGAGACTTTATCCAAGAATAAGCAATCATTTATTTATTCAGTAGGTTTAAAAATGGTCAGCTTTAATTCATGAATAGTATGTCCTTAACGCCTATATAAAGGTATTGATTTTTATTTAAAATTGTTAAAGTCAAAGAGTATATACCTACTTGAAAAAGCTTATCAGATGCCATTTTTATTTCAAAATAATATATTAAACATTCACATTTTATCTTGCTTGTAATCTTTTCATGGAGAATACTACTCAGAATAAACAGAGGCATTTAGTTAATACTTCATCAAACAGTAATTAAGAAACAACTGGTATTCGAAAGATGTTTTAAAGTTTATTTTGTAGCTAAAAGTGCCATAAATTAGAAATATGGAAACAAAGAAAATAGAGTTGTATACAGGAAGCAAAGAAAACAGCATAAGCTTTTTTTTCCTTTTACATTTTTGGTTCTCTTTAAACAACAAATGTCTTACTCTTTGTTACTTAGGTAGATATATATTTTAAATTTTTCAATGTAAAGCTGAAATTATATTTAATATTAGGTATTTTTCCAAATTAAATCTAGTTTACCTCCTAAATTTAATGTAAAAGAACTTATAAAATATAGTTTGATCAAATAACAGCTAAAAACAAAGGAAATAATGTGAAAAATCTAAAATCTCTAGTGTTGATATGCTTGCTCTATTCATGATTTTAAGTATTTAAATCAATCTTAGAATAAGAAAACTGATACAATTTCCCCTAATTTCACATGCCAATATCAAGTTATTTTATCTCCTGCACACAATTGTTCAAATTTTTAAACATTGGAAAATGAAAATCTTATATTGATAGACATTGTTGAATATCCATAATTTTAATAATAATATAAACAATACTGTGATGAATATATTTGATATATGTTTATTATACCAGTTCAATTATCTGTTAAGAAAAATATACAAGATGAAATTTCTGTGTCAAATAGTATACACATTTTCAATTAGAATTGCAAGGTATTCAACATTTATGAATGTGCAAAGAACTCAACTCCAAAAGTTATAAAAGCTGTGCTTTTTTCAGTTTTGAAATCTCAAGTATAGGGTTAAAATATTCTTATGATCAGTTAATACCCAGGCAGGTGAGGGGGAGGAGGGGTTGGGTATATTCATACCTAATGGGTGCCGTGCACTCTGTCTGGTCTGGGGGTTGGACATGCTTGAAGCTCTGACTTGGGATGTGAAAGGGCGATATATGTAACCTAAACCCTTGTAATATGCTGAAATTTAAAAAAAGTATATAAAATATTCTTATGAGCATCCAGAAATTAGGTGTTTGAAAGTAATAAATAATTATATTTTTGTTTCTAGAAATTAACTTTGGTAAAGCTTCAATTTATGCATTTTCTTTGTTCGTTTGTTTTTTTCTCCCTATTGCTTATCTTTTCATTACAGTTCCAGTAGTAAAAAACCTGGATAATTTTGTGATTGTATCTATGTGGTCTCCCTCATAAAATAAAATAAAAATTAAGAAATTCTGGAACTCCTCAAGTCAAGGCCATATTCACAGGATGCTTGAAATTTGACAAATTTGTTTCAAAAATGTAAACAGTTTTGAATATTCTTCTAGATGATTTTGCCATAGACATATTTCATAACACTGTACTAAGTTAAAATTTTATTTGTTAGATTTCAGTGTTTCAAAGTGTCATTTCACAGCTGCAAATGATAACCTCTCAGCTGCTCTGATGAATACATGGGAGTTGGACATGAGGAGGTGGCCTGACAAGTGGTCTGATAAATCACTGTTCAGTCTGGATAAAAGCAAGGGCTAAAGCATTCACTTGGAAGCATTCTGCAAAACAATTGAAATAAACCTGACTTTTGACTACTATTAATATTTCATTTGTCCACCCCTTCCTTTCAGTTGTCCCTCCCTGCTCAAACATGTACACCCAACTGCAATTTGATGAAGGGAAAGAGCATTATGATATCCCAGCTTTAGCTTGAGACATGATGCACTAAACAGGATTCATCACTCAGATGGAGTGTATCATTGAAAGCTTTACCTTACTTAACCTTAGTTCCTTCCTTTGCAGAAGACAAATAACTGTTTGCATTTACTTACAAATTAACTGTTTGAATTTGAGGGTAAGCTTTTTACTATCATTAGTTATTGTCATAAACAGTCTCTACACCCTTTACACTCTTTAAAAGTAATGAGGATGCCTTAGTGCTTCTGTTTATGTGAGTTATATCTATTGATATTCACCATATTAGAAATTAAACTCAAGAAGTTTAAAAATTAACCATGTATTAATTTATTTTAAAATAGAAACTATAATAAATCTATTTATATGTTATTAAATGTTTTTGTGAAAAAAATATTATTATTAAAAAAACAATGAAAAAGAGTGGCATTGTATTACATGTTTTCAAATCTCTTCAATGAGTTTAATAGACTGTTTTCTTTTAGACAACAATGATATAGGAATATGCAAAGTGCTTTACATGTGTACTTCCTATTTAATCACACAGAATAATGAAAACTCCCCTGACTTAGCTCAGAGCAGGGAAAACAGAAGAAGAAGAATAAAAAGATGTGTGCACAATTTAGTAAAATTTAATTTTCTAACTACTCCACCACAAATAGATTTAAGTAAATTAAATATTTTTCATATACACCCCGATTTATATTTAGTCTTTTACGTTGATGCCTTATTACATGCTCACGATAGAACATGTTAAGAGCAGAATCTGTCTAGTCAGTCAAGTTATTAATAATTCTAACTCTTCACCTTTGGAGCTATGTGAATTTACATTTTGTAAACTTCTGGGGTCTCGGTTTTGTCAATTAGAGATAATTAACTAAATATACATATTTATAACGGTAACTGAAATAATATGGGCTTTTCATACAGATATTGTGAGCATTAAATGAATATACAAAATTCTCAGCACAAAAGCACTCAGTATATGGTATTAAAATAATAAGATTAAGAGTTATTTTTCCAAAGACTGAACCCATGTCTCCTGGTTCTATGTTTGAGGATCTTTTCAGTGTGCTAGGCCTTTTTCTAGTTTGTATGGCAACAAAAACACATGAAGATGTTTCCTAATTTCAGGTTGGTTAATGGTTTTCTCTCTACCAGTTTGAGTTTTTTCTCTACTAACAGGAGTTTGTTTTTGAGTGTAAAATTAGACTTTCCTTATCATTTCAATCATTGTACTGCATTTTGGATAGGAAAGAAATGCACTTTCAAATGCCTTTTTAAGCATAATTGAATGCTATTTTGAGTCCATTAGGCATGACGCCTGTCTGCTAAGGTTTTAGCAAATAGCTTATTCAAGTTATCTGTAAAATAATCTCTCAGATGAGATTCCTTTTCTTTGTTTTCCTTTTTCTTTCTGTCTATTAGATGCTCTTATAGTTATTCTTACTGCCTTAAGGTAAAAAAGTCAATTATCCCTTTAGACTCTTTTGGATATCCAAAGTTGCTTCTAATTGTATGTAATTAGGTATATACAGACCTTTTAGATTCAGTTTTTCCATCAGATCTGATTATACTAGTGGCTTTTATTTTTCATCCTAAAGTTAATTTCTAGAAATAAAAATACAATTATTTATTAATTTTGAACACCCTGAATGCTCATAAGAATATTTTATGTATGTGTATATATTTTTTTATTTCAGCATATTAAGGAAGTACAAATGTTTAGCTTACATATATTGCTTTGGCCCAACCTGAGTCAGAGCTTCAAAGGAAGCTGCATAGTATAGAGAAATCTGTTTTAGTGCCCTGTGATATTTAGAATAATAGAATTAAAATGATTATGACAGTAACAACGAAGCAGTATTATGGACAACAGCCACCACCATAAAAATTTGTTCCTGAGTTTGCCTCTTTAATCTTTTCTCTGTGACTTTTGTAGTCACTTAGAACATTGACTTAAAAGTATAATAATGTATAAAAAGAGCCATGATCAGATATGTTAACACTGACAAATCATGTTTATTTTAAATGGATTCATATTTTGAATATTAATTATAATAATTGTCAGTTCTGTCCTTTATCATTACAAGTTATCCACCAAAACTTTCTTACAATGATCAAAATTTTACTATTTCATTTGTAGCCAGGGAGAGTAAGGAAAAGCATGCTTCCCAGCACTACATCTGTTCAACAAGTATCTGTTGAATCAGCGTGTCTCTGAACTTTCTCTACAATGTATCTTGACAAAAAACAAAACTAAGCAAAATTAAATTTTATTTGCTGTTCTTCAATATGCGGCCAGGAAGAAAAATAAAAGGATATAATTGCCTTTGTTCCAGTTTTTTTGTCTTGTTATGGAGAAAATTCTGAATCTATTCCATGAGTTGATTTTTATGTACGTAAGGGAAGAACTAGATTAGGTCTAGACAAAGGTAAATTAGTCAACCAGGTAATGGGGGCTTAAAATGGGATTGATTTTCAATAGATAATGTTTTAAAGACAAAAACATCTTGCACTGTTCAGTTAATAGGCACTTTGCAACATTCCACGTGGATCTTTAGTATTTAATTTCTGTGTCATCACTTTTCTGTACTGCGACAATTACCCTTTCTCTTTGTAGTGTCTGGTATTTTGTCTATGCAGACATTTGTTCTGTCTGTTTTAATATAGTCATGGCTGGAGAGAAATGAAAGATAGTTTGAGTAAGGGTTTCTTTTATAACAAAATTGTTATCGAATGTCTATGCATATGCTTTGACAACAAATCTTAACAATAAAGAGAAGATAATGTGTTTCCTTCTTTTTAACCATTTCCTTACCAAGAGAGATATTTCTAAAATTTCCAGAATAGTAGCTAAAAAGTGACAAAATAATGATGCAAACATATATTTGACTAGTCTTATATTGGGATTGTTCTTTTTCTCTAAAAATGATCATGATACAGTGAAATCTAACATTATATTTTATTAAAACATATATGCACACAGTAAGAAAAAATAAATAGCAGCATCCCAGATTGGTGACATTTTGATAGACATATGTAAAAGAGATTACATTGAAAATGTTATGTAGAATAAATAGTAAAGTGACTGTGATGAAATAAGATGAGTAAGTATAGAGTTTTGGGCAATAAACCAGATATAGTTTGTCCTGCTCCTCTTTTATGTTTTCCTTTACTGGATCTTCCTTCTCTAGCCAATTTTTTTTTTTTTTTCGTTTTTATTTTAGTTCGAATGGTACTTAGTCAAATATCTAAAGAATATAAAAGATTGTATAGCATGTAAAATGAATCTCTCTCTCCCTGCAGACTCTCAAGCAATTCCTGTGCAGCACTTCCTCATGTATCCTTACATTAATCGAGACTGGGAACTACACCTTCTTGTCTCTCACCCCAATACTTCTTAATTATCTTATCTGTGCTCATGAATTTATAACTTAATCCTTCCAGAAGATTCCTAAATGTTTATATCAAGCTGACATAATCCAATTTTATGCTAGACTTGTCCATGTGTATATCTAAAAGACACACCAAAACCAGTAAGTCCAAATTGAATTCACGATCATCACTCCCAAACCTGGACTCCTTTCTTTATGAATGGTATTATGTAGGGCTAAATACCAGACATTTTCTCTGACACAACCTTCTCTCCATCACCCTCCATATCTAATAAATCACCAGTCTTATTGATTTTACCTTCGAAATTTATCTCTAATTCATGTACTTCTCTCTGTCTGTGCCATCGACATCATGTCACTCCAAGCTACTCTCATCTAATACGGCTTTGTTGGTTTCCTAAGATGTCTGCTCACATCCATATTATATCTCTTTAATCTGTGCTTTGCATAACAGCTTGAGAGATCTTCTAATTTGAATCAGATGATGTCACTTTTTTTGCATAAAAATTTTGTTGTTGTATTATTCAAGTTCTCCAGAGAAACAAAACCAGTATAATGGATCTATATCTATAATCTATGTCTATGTCTATATTTATATCTATATCTGTCCCATTTATCTCTCTATTGAGAGATCTTTTATAGGCATTGGCTCACATGATTATGGATGCCAGGAAATCCCGTGATCTGCTGTCTGCTACTTGGAGAATGAGGAAAGCTGGTAGTGTAATTCAGTCTGAGTCCAAAGGCCTGAGAACTGGGGGTGCTAATGTCCAAGGACAGGAGAAGATGCATGTCCCAGCTCAATGAGAGATAGCAAATTTGCCCTTCCTCTACCTTTCTGCTTTATTTGAGTCCTCAAAAAATTAGATAATGCCCACTCACATCAGTAAGGGTGATCTTCACTCAGTGTACCAATCCAAAGGGCAATCATTTCTGGAAACACCCTGAGCGAACATCCAGCAAAAATGTTTTGCCAGCTATCTGGATATCACTTAGCCCTGTTAAGCTGGAACATAAGATTAACCATTAAGAATTTTCGTTAGCATGAAAAAAAAAATAGTTGAAAACAGCTTCAAAAGAGATGCAAGGTCTGGCTTCTTCGTAAGTCAACAACTGTATTTGCACAGTTCTCCATGTTTGAGCTGTAGCCACATGGTCTTTCCTTCCATTTCTCAAGATGTTCTGGGCTTCCTGCTTCGTAGCTCTGCCCACATTGGGCTCTCTGCTTGGGAGGCTTAATGCCTGCTGACTCTTCCTCACTTCTTCAAGAATCAGTTTTAACAGTTGAAATAGTCATTAGAGTTCTCCTTGGTACCAATTATCACAGTTTGCAACTATGTTTTATCTATGCAATTATTAACTCTCTAATGTATTCCTGGGCAGTAACATCTATGAGTCACGAACGTAGAGCATACTATAGTATTAACACATTACATTTTTATATGGTATATTTTCAGTATTGCCAAAAGTTTACAAGCATCACTAAGACTTAGAAAAACTTAGGGAATATACATCTGCTTTTATCTTAAATAACTACAGGGAAATTATATTAAATGCAGCACTCATGTTTACTGCAACTGGCATATGTTTGTTTTTGAACATTCCCTGTGCTTCTTATGTTTAGGTATATTCTTCAATTTTTTTAATGATGAGTACAATTCTTTGTTTGGACTAGTGGCTTTACATCATGTTCTTCATAGGTAAGTACAGGAATTCCACTGGGAATGGCATCAAAGTATAAGTCAATTTTCTAAATGTTTATTTTTTCCAACTGGTGTTTTAATCATAATTTAAACTAAGCTAAAGAGAAACCAAGGCATTCACTCAGAGTACATTCACTTATACTACTCTCAGTGATAATAGTCAAGAAAATTAGTACCATTCATTATAGAGATATTGTATTCAGTCTGTAAAACTAAGCCTTAAAATTTCTAAATTATTATGTATCCACAATAGAAATTTTTTTTTAGAAATACCTATAATGTTTTATATATCCTTTAACATGGTGCTATTTTAGTCAAGAGGAAACATATTCTCATCTGGGAAAAAAATAAACGAAAGTATATATTAGTACCAAGGGTGGGAGGAAGATCTCACCATTTTAAAAAGTTTCAAATAAATTCAAACAAAATATACCCTTCATTTAATTCAAGGATGCAGTAAGAAACTATTCCTAAAGATTTACAAACTACAATTTAATATAAAATATACCAATCTCAAGTCATAAAAAATAATAATTGCAAGTCAGAAAAGATAGTAATTGCCACTTTATGGTTTTATTGAAGATTTTTAAGAAAATTATTCAGAATGCAATTTATATATTCTATGTGAAAATTAAGTTATTGTAATAAGGAGAAAATAGACTATGCTGAATTTTATATTCCTTAATCTGCAAAGGAAAGCTATTTGTTTATAATATTTACTTTTACAAATATTTCACATTAGTTAAGATACATTTTAAATGTAACATGTATGACATCTTTTAAATTCTTTTAATAGAGGCTTACCTGTAAAGTAAAATATGATAATGAGAATGCTGAATTCAGTAGAAAAACCAACTTTCTATCTTGTGTAAACATTGTTTCCTGCTGCTTCTTTGGCAAACTTTGATTGAAAAGTGTTATAGACTGAATGTTTGTGTCTCCCCCAAATTCATGTGTTGAAATTTAATCCCCAGTATGATGATATTTTGGGGTGGAGCTTTCATGAATGGAATTAATGGTCTTATAAAAAGAGATGCCAGAGAGCTTCTTTGCCCTTCTGCAGTGTGAGCAAACAGCTATAAGTCACCATCCATAAAAAAAAAAATGGAAAGATAATCACAAACCAAGTATGGAATGTCCAGTTTCCTTAAGTACTAAGTTTGACAGATATCTCTGACATTTCACATTGACACTTCTTGTTTTATTTTTTTTCTTTTCTTTATTGTGAAGGCACATACTCAGTCTTTCAAATGCTTGTTTTGGCTTGTGATTATCTCTTGAAAAAGGATTTTTAGAGCAATATTTGTGAAACCATGAATAAGTCAAAAATAGGTATTATTTTCAAATATTAGTTCCATCATGGAACTCATGCTGCACAGACAGCTTGGAATATCAATGAAGTGTTTGGGAGCGAGGTGGCTAATGAACACACAGTACATCCATGGTTTGAGAAGTTCCATTCTGGTGATTTTAATCTTGAAAATCAGCCCTGCGTGTGACCTGAGACCAAGGTGATGAGCTGAAAGCTATAGAGGAAGCAAATCCATCTCAACCTGTGTGTGAATTAGCAGCAAGGCTTGACATCACTATTCCAACAATATCGGACCATTTGTAACAAATCAGCAAAGCAAAGAAGCTGGATGGATGGGTTCCGCATGAATTAAACAAGTGTCAGAAGAGAAGCTGTCTGGAAGCTTGCCTCTCTTTGCTGTCATGACATAAAATTAAACCATTTCTACATGTGATGAAAAATGGATATTTTTTTGACAATTGCAAGTGTTCAGTATAATGGTTGGATAAAGATGAGGTGCCCAAACACAGTGCCAAAACCGAATATTCATCAAAGACAGCTAATGGTATGCTGGGCCAGTGCTGGTATTATCCAATATGGATTCATGAAATCTGGTTAATCGATTACAGTGGATGTCTGCTGAAACTAATTGGATAAAATGATGAGGATCCTTGTGATTTAGCAGCCGAGGTTGGTCAATAGAGACAGGCCAATCCTCTTGCAAGACAACACCCAACCGCATGTCACACAACAATGCTGCTCAAACTACGGAGGCTGGACTTAGGAACTCTCTGTCATCCACTGTGTTCACCAGACCTTGAACCAACTATCACTTCTTCCAGGCTTTGGACCACTTCTTGCAAGAAAAAGTATTCAATTCTCAACAAGCTGTGGATAAGACCTTTTAGAATTTCATCACCACTGGCTCTGTAGGGCTTCTTTGCTGCTGGCACAAACAAGCTACTGCTAAGATGGCAACACTGTGTCGATAGTTTAAGCACAGCCTTTGATTAATTGTACTGCTTCCTGTTTGAGATATAATTAACTAAACTTTGACTTGAAATCAGATGTTTCATATTTAATACCTTCACCATCAGGATTTCATGTTGAAACACAAAAAATTAATCAAGTACTTGTATAAATGTGATTGGGAAAGGCTATTTTAGGCCAAAGTATGAACATAAACAAATTATGTTCCAGGAAAACCAGGAAGTCCAGTTTGGTCAATAGTGGGCAATAATATAGAAAGTAGGAATGTAAACAATAGTGTCAAATGCTGACAAGTGGCTGAAGATAGTCTATTATACCATTAAATTAAGAAATTCAAAGCTTAGTGATGGGTCACTTAGTCTGCGAAATGCATTGTCATTTAGCAAGGATACCAAACTACATCCAATGAAAATAATATCTAACTTGTAGACTCTTTGTATGGCTTCTGATCTAAGAATGACTGGAACATTTTAAAAGTTGAGAAAAAAAAAAAGAACATGTGACATTTCACATGTGGAATAATGGCCCACAAAGACTAGAATATTTACTATCTGGCTCTATACAGAAAATGTTCGCATACCTCTGTCATATAGTGTTAAGATCATGACTGTACAAATCAATAAAGGCCTGGTTCTTATTCTTTACCTGTTACTGACTAGCCTAGAAAACTTGCAGACAATAACTTGACCATATGTGGCAGTGACTGCGAAGCACACTAAACCCCCTATTCAACTTCCTGTTGACGGATCCTCCAAATTCCAGCAATCACATTGATGATAATTCTACACAAGGTAAAATGTGGTGAAGATTAAGTAGGAGTGAAAAGACATGGCTTTCTTAACCAATTACAGTTAAAATAACTAACTTTTGTGAATTTTCCAAAAGCATATAGCCATGTGAACACACTGCTAGGCCTTGCCCATGGCTTTGGAAGGGACTACTCAAGTGAGCACCCCTGAAGCTTAAAATTCATTTGCTTTGCTGTTTTATGGTCCACACACTACACTGTACACACATGCACACAAACACACACTAATTGTCCAGGTATAAACAGTACTTTTGTGCTTAAGTAACTCTTTTTGCTTCAATGGAACTCAGACTAGTAAATTATTATCTTTAATAAGTGAATAAAAGGCTGGCCTTTTATTAATCAATTAAATTAATTCTTTATTTATGGTTAATTAAATTTATTTAATTGATCTATAATTTAATAAATTAATTTAATTTACTTAATAAATTAATTAAATTAAGTTAATTAATTAAATTAATTCTTTATTTAATGGTTCTTTGCTATCGGTGTGTAACTTCAGGCTTACTTCTGGATTGGAGAACTGGAATGAGAGAGGAAAAGAAGAAAATTTCCTAAAGTATCAACTAGTACCTGGGTTTTGATACTATACTAGCATTGGAACTACCTGGCTGTGTGCCCAGTACAACAGAATAAGGAACTTTTAATGGCTTGAAATTCTCTTGGAAGTGGCCATTAAGAACAGCCAGTTTTCCAAGTCTCCTTTGCCTATGTTTCTAACACTCTTTGGAAGCCAGCCCATTAGAACTCTGAAAAGTATGAACATGCTGTTGATACAAAGACATGTGGCCAAATGTGAATTAGCTCAACAAAGGGACATTATTCTAAAAGCACAAGAATGTCTTTTTTTCCCCCTGATGAATAAGTTAGAGGAGAGGTTGGTATGAAAGGTAATGTAAGGTGAACCACTCAATAAGATATGTAACTCAAGAGGCATGTGTTTTAATGCCATTTCTGCCACTAACAGCTTGGGAAAAATTGGACGAGTCACTTAACCTTTCTGAGCTTCAGTTTATTTATTTGTTTGGAGGAGATATTTATATTTGATATCAGTAAGATCTTTATGGCTATAAAATTTCATTTTTCATAAGGTGAATTGTTAAATGTCTTTACTTACAGGGGAAAGTCAAATATTGTTATTCTCTAATTATGGTCCCTGTGTGCTATTGAAAAGTAGAGTTTCCAGGTTAAAATAACAGGTGTCTTGCAGTTTTTTAACCATTGTGGTTAAATATCTACATTGGTATAATGGGGATGAAAATTAATATCTACTTTACAATTTGTTGAACTATAACAAAGCAAATTCCGTAAGCTTAGCTCAGTCTCTTCTGCAACCTTTCATTTTCTACATTCACATCAGTCTTAAAGGGCAGGTGCTTCATAAGGGTGAAGCCCGCAGTCTGAGGGATAAATTAAATTATGGCCTATAGTATTAGGATTGCAATTATGACCTCTTCTGACCTGCCTTTTACGGCTATTACATTATTATACACATACACCCCTACATACCTGTTGATGCTTGTGCCCTGTCAGCTGTTTCTACCACTTGACAGAAAATCATAAAGGTTATTGATCAGCCACATAAAATCATAACAGATGCTCAATTATTAATTTTACTTTTTTCTATTGAAGGGTTTTAAAGCCATTAATACACACACTTTATAAATATCATACATCAAATGTTGGAGAAATTCATAAAACAATCCAAGAGAAAAATCTGGAGCTTCATATTTGGGCTTATTTTTATTAACATGAGATATGCTTGGCTACAATCAGTTTTGTTTCAATTGACTTTTAAAATGTGAACTAAGTGAATAAAAAATTTTATTCTTGTCACAGTTTTATGAGTTGTGGTTCCTCACCAGGTGAAGCAGGATCAGTTATTGATGTTATTTCAAATTAAGTCAAAGAATAGGGGGAGATTAGTGCAGAATTATTTTGTGATTCTTTTTTCCCATGTATTCAGGAAAATGACTTTTCCCTCTATGTATAATAAATTGATTTGACAAGATTGGAGATAGGATTAAAAATCTTCAAATATGAATGAGTCTGGTTTGGTGGGCTTACAGGATACCTGATTTCCAGTAAGTTATAAGTTTATTGCTAATAGTTTCTGATAAACTCCATATACATACATATATATATATATATATAACAGCAAATAAAAAATATATGTATTTTATATGCTTCTAAGATTTTTCAAATCTGTGCAATATTTTTCAGCAAGACAAGTTCCTGTGTAGTATAAAAATATAAAGTGATGGTTTCTTTGTGTTATGTCCCATTTTGTCAGTAGAGTTACGTAACTTCCAAGACCATACCGGTGGGCTTAGGAAGGGTGATAGCCCACACTCCCCACCCATGGTGAGTCATTACATGGTTAGGCTCATAAAGGGTGGAGAAAGTCTAAGAGTTCTGAGGCCTCTTAAAAGAAAACATACTTTGAAAGTACAAGTCTGTTGTCCTACAGATGATCCTGAGTTTGCAAGGATTCAGTGACATGTGGTTAAGACATCTTGAACTCATTATTGGAAAACTTGAAAAAAAATTGTGTGGTTTCTGCTACACACTGTATTTTTTAAAAAATATGATTAAATATATGATTGTGTTTGTACAGCCTTTTGGTTTTGGTAATCTTTTTAAGTGGTCTAAAAGAGAAAATATCTATTCTGTTTTACAATAGGAGTGTAAAATTCCTAAGAGCTCTGTACCCTATGAACTTCACATGCTCTGAAATCCCATCTAGAAAAATGACATTTAAGGGAAATTGTTAAGTACACAAAACCTTTCCCATTTGATTTCTTTTATTTTTTTTTGTGTGTGTATATATGTGTGCATGTGTATAATTACTGTTATAAATTAGAAAGCGTGATAATCTGTGTTTTTCCCATGAGTTGTTACTCTTAAGCAAAATAGCAGGAGAGAGAAAAATTCATTTTAATTTTAAGATATTTTAAGGTTTATACCTCCAAGCATGGGGACATGAGTGTTAATTACTTTGGAGAATTAAGATTCTAAGTAGAGCAGAGGTTCACTTTGAGTAAATTATGTAAGAACTGGGGAAAGAATACTTGTTTTTCTAATATAGAGAAACATTTACCGAGACAGTTTATATTATAATATAGTACATTTGCTTTGAAAAAGATTTTAGTATTTTCTTTTTTTTTTTTCATTTCAACATATTATGGGGGTACAAATGTTTAGGTTACATATACTGCCTGTGCCCCACCCAAGTCAGAGCTTCAAGCATGTCCATCTCCTAGAAGTGCACATCTCACCCATTAGGTGTGTATATGTCCCTCTCCTCCCCCCCTCCCACCTGATGAATATTACTACTATATGTGCACTTAAGTGTTGATCACCTAATGCCAATTTGAGAGCAAGTACATGTGCTGCTTGTTTTTCCATTCTTGTGATACTTCACTTAGTAGAATGGGCTCCAGCTCTAACCAGGAAAACACAAGTGATGCTAGATCACCATTGTTTTTTGTGGGTGAGTAGAACTTCATGGTATACATATACCATATTTTATTAATCCATTCATGTATTGATGGGCACTGGGGCTGTTTCCATACCTTTGCAATTGTGAATTGTGCTGCTATAAATGTTCTAGAGCAGATGTTTCTTGTATATAATGTCATTTTTTCCTTTGGGTAGATGCCCAGTAATGGGATTGCTGGATAAAATGGTAATTCTACTTGTAGCTCTTTGAATTACCTCTATAATACTTCCCACAGAGGTTGTACTAGTTTGCAGTCCTACCAGCAGTGTATGAGTGTTCCTATCTCTTTGCATCCATGCCATCATTTATTCTTTTGGGACTTTTTGATAAAGGCCATTCTCACTGGAGATAAGTGATATCTCATTGTGGTTTTGATTTGCATTTCCCTGATGACCAGAGATGTTGAACATTTTTTCATATGTTCGTTGGCCATTATTCTGTCTTCTTTTGAGAAGTTTCTGTTCATGTCCTTTGCCCACTTTTTGATAGGTGTTTGATTTTTTCTTGCTGATTTTGCTGCGTTCTATATAGATTCTAGTTATTAGCCTTTTATTGGATATGTAGCATGAAAATATTTTCACACATTCTGTAGGTTGTCCGTTTGTTCTCATGATAGTTTCCTTGGCTGTGCAAAAGCTTTTTGATTTGATCAAGTCCCATTTGTTTATTTTTGTTGGTGCTGTGATTGCCTTTGGGATCTCCTTCATAAATTCTTTGCGTAGGCCAATATCTATAAGAATTTTTCCAACATTTTCTTCTAGAATTCTTATAGTTTCATGCCTTAGGTTTAAATCTGTTATCCACTGTGAGTTGATTTTCATTAGAGGTGAAAACAAAAAGCATTCAAAAAAATTCAGCACCCTTTTATGATAAGAATGCTCAAAAAATAGGGACAAATGGGACTTACCCGAAAATGATAAAACCCATATATGACAAACCCACAGCCAACATCATACTGAATGGGGAAAAATTGAAACCATTCCTGCTTCAAACTGAAACCACACAAGGTAACCCTCTTTCACTGATTCTATTCTTCATAGTGCTGAAAGTCCTAGCTAGAGCAATGAGAAAGAGAAGGAAATTAAGGACATTCCAATGGGAGCAGAAGATTTCAAGCTATTGCTCTTTGCTGACGATATGATCCTATATCCTATATCTTGACCCAAAGATTCTGTCATTTTCTTTTATAAAATTATACATATAGCTACTATGTGATTTAACCATCCCCCTTCTAGGTATTTTCCCAATGAAAATGAAAGTATTTGTTCATGCACAACCTTATACACAAATGTTTGGGCACCTTTATTTATAATAGCTAAAAACTAGAAACAACCCAACAGATGAATGGATCAATAAATTGTGGTATAGCCTTACAATGAAATATTACTATCCAGAAAGAAAAAGAAATTATCTATCGATACATTTAACAATATAAATGAATGTCAGTGAAAAGAGCCATATAAAAAAAGTGTGTACATGTTATAACATTCAGATTTTATAAAATTCTAAATAATTTAATCTAATTGGGAGTAACAGAAAACAGATTGGCAAGGATAGAGGCAAGGGTAGTGAGGTAACTCATAGGTAATGAATGTGTTCATTATCCCAATTTTGGGTGGTTTCATGCATATGTTAGATATATGAAATTGTACACTATAAATGTGTACACATTTTTGGATGTCAGTTATATTTCATTACATCTCTTAAAAATCATTACAATAAAAAATCTAGATGTGAGATGGTAAATAAAAAGCATAAATGGGACATGAGCGGCCATCTTTATGCAAATGAACAATGTATTTTATAGCAATACAAAAACATTCTAAAATAAAGCAAAACAAAATATTCACTTCAGTTTTTTTCACCTCTTTTTAAACAGAAACTTATATTGCACTCGCTCTATACCAATGACATTCATAAATGCATTTAAAACTTATCTAAGCCTCCTAGCAGCTCTGTGAAGTTTTCTAATAACATGATGGAAAATACTTTCTAATACTCAGTTCCTTCTGCCAGGCACCACTCCCACCTTATGGCATGAAACATTCACATCTTTCAGACTTCATTATTAAAATACAATAATATAACATAAAATGATGCTAAACATTTTTATTTTCTTTTCATAAATTCATCCTATCATAATAATCCATTGGAATTTGGGAGAGATGAGTTTCTAATGGAATGCAATTTTGCTTACTAAAGACTTTATGATAGAGAAGGTTTAGGTTTACAGCAAGATTGACAGGAAAAGTACAGAGATTCCCCATGTACCCCTTCCCACACAAGGCACTGCTGCCCCATTATCGACATCTCCCACCAGAGTGGTACATTCGTTAAAATTGGTGGACCTATATTTATACTTCATAATCATCCAAAGTTCATAGATTATATTGGAGTTCACTCCTGGTGTTATAAATTTATGAGTTTGGACAAATTTTTAATGACATATATCCACCATTATAGCATCACACGGAGTAGATTCGCTGTCCTAAAATCTTCTCTGCTTTCCCTAGTTATCTTTCTCTGCCTCTCCCTGTCCACCCCTGCTGAATGCATTTTTAAAAAGGCATTGACTTGCATGGAATGTTCATGAGCTCATATACTGATAATTTGCCTTTTTGGAATAAATTTCTAGAATTTTAAAATCTAATTTCCATTTGACATTCTATTAGGTATTCACTAACATTTCAATAAATTGTATGGATTTAATTTTTTAAATGACTGATTCTACACTTTGGGGTTAGGTGTCAAACTCTAGTACAGTTATTTAATTGAATTTTATATAAAATTTTAATCATAATGCCTAAATTGAATGGAAATGACATTTATCGAACAATTCCTTTTATAGATTTAGGGCGTATATGTGCAGATTTGTCACATGAATATATAGCATAGTGGCGAAGTATTGGCTTTTTGTGTAACACTCACCCAATTAGTATATGTAGTAGCCATTTGGTAATTTCTCTGTCCCACACTCCTCAATGTAACATGTTGCTGCTTTAATTTTTTTTTTTTTTTGCCTACATTTAATTCATTATGTCAAGGGAGATAGGAAAGAACTTTTTTCTCCCTCTTTCTGCACTAGAAAGTGCAGGTATGTATCCCTGTGGATTCTGAGATTTGCTGTGGGCTGTATGTGATGCTACTGCTGAAAGTCAGCTGCAGGAATAAAGTCAGGGTCTGAACTGTGTCTCTACTGCACTTCGCCTATGTTTAACTTGCTTGTCCCTCTGTGATTCAATTTACTTGTCAACACTTACATGAGGCTAATGCCTCATTAATTAAATAAAGTAACATATTGATTTTAAAGTAATAATTGAATTGTGTTTAAAGCAAGACTAAGATAGGAAGGTCCTGTTTTAAAATTTAGATGTTAGTAGGGAAGATACAGAGACAGACAGAAAAAATTGAACCAAAATTAAGAGTCATTTAGACTGAATTCATGCTTTAAGGAACAGAGAGTGCTGTGGCAGAGACTAGCCACACTCTTCAAAATATAAAACTTAGGGCACAGTATAATCAACTGTAGTTAAAAAGATATTAAACAACTGAGTAAAATCAGACTATGTTAGAATATCTAAGCAGTTTGCTTGTACCTATCTTCCAGACTTTTAACAACTTTGCTTTAACTTTTTCTCTTTGTAGTCTTTCTGATATCCTATGTACCTCTAGGGTTTTTGGAATATTTATTGTTACTTCCCCTATGGTATTCAGTAACTACTTTTTTGAACAAAGGATTGTTCATCTGTGCTTCCAAATTTGTTATGGAAGTTTGGAGAAGGTAGCATCAATCGGGGATAGAGGCTTAAGGATTATAGAGTTATGGGGGAACTTTTGCTCAAGCCTTCCAAATAGAAATTTAACAGGGTATCAGAATAGCTTTAGCAAATATGTATGCAGCAAACACGTGGCCAAAATTCTGTACATCAGCCATGCAGGTATCTAGACAGATGGCATCAAGAAAGCGTAGCCTGAAGAACTGGGAGTTTCTGTTTATTTTCCTTCCTCCCTTCCTTCTCTCCCTTTCTTCCTTCTTTTCTGTATTTTCTTTTGAAGTCTATAGTTTCTTTCGAGTCTATAGTTTAAATTGCCAGGAATTTCTCTTTGTCTTTCTTGAGTGAAGATGTGAACTATTTACGGCAAAATGGCACATTTTATAACATGCCAAAAATTCATAGGGGCTTGGACCTCTTCTCAAACAGAGTTTTATTTCTTTATTCAACATTTAAAGCATCCGTTTTGTGCATGTGTTGGAGACATTTGAGATCTTCCGGTTACTGGTATTTCCAGTTACTGCAATCACTGCTTTCTTTTGGGTGGACTATATTACAAAGGACTGGGTTTCATACTTATGAATTTGTTGATTTATCTATTTTTTTTTTAGAAAAATAGGAGCTGAGTTTCATATATATCAGGACTTTTTTGTGTAAGGCATCAGGGAAATAATTGTGAATTCAAAACAGTTCATGTTTTTAAGGAGCTTGATGGTTAATAGATGGGGCAGATACTTACATAGCTAGCTGTTATAAAGATTTGGAGTAGCTATTTTGGGAGCATGAAAGAGGAAGTGGCTTACTCTACCTTGAGTTAAGGATCATGAGATTTGGTCTTGCTTGGAAAGATTTGAGGAGAGGAAAGTGATTAAACTGAGTTTTGAGAGATAATTTACCAGATAACGGTTGAGGGAGAGCAAGTGGAAAGGAGAAAAGCGTTACAAAACATCTCCTCCTGTATTACAGGATAAGGAGTTACAAGATTAAATAGAGGAGGAGATGTTTCAGACACAGTTAGGGACTCAATGTGAGTAGCATGCAGGGCATTTGGTGGGAGAGTGGTACTTAATGAAGCTCCAAAGTGGGCACAGAATAGATCAGAAATGCCTCTGGATGTCATGCTGTAACTTATCTTGCAGCACTGGCAAGCCACTTGAGAAGTATAATTAAGGGAACAAAAGTGGGTTACAGAATATAATCTGTGGCACATGAAGATTAATTTAGAGCACATCCAGAACAAATGTAGAAGAACATATACAATGGCTATTTAATTAATCCAGCAAAAAATTATGGTGGCCTGGTGTAAGAGAGTGACTGAGAGTGTAGAGTAGGGGCTGGATTTGAGATATGTTAAGAATATTGAATCAATAGGTTGGATTATTTGCATAGTAGGGGGTTCAGGAACTAGTGAGGAATAAAAGGGAGTTGAGGATGACTCATGGATTTCTAGTTTATGAAAAATAAATATCACTGAAATAGATAAGGTATAAACATTTAGTTTGTGTCATTTTATTGAAGGATCCTTGCTTTTTTAGCCCATTTTTTGTATTATAGATATCCATTATATTTACTGAAAACCTAAAGCAGAAGAAATATATAAACTTTTCAAAATATTCACAATAAAATTGCAAGAAAATTGATCTCTGAATACACAATATCCCATTATGTTAATTACCTTATTCTAGGCTAGAGTCATTCTTTATCTAAATTCTGAAATATCAGTTGTTTTTGTGACCTACTTAATATATACTATCACTATGCATATTCAAAATCTTAACTATGGGGTTATAAAATATACTGGAATATAAATTAATGAGTTTCAGGACCGCTTACTTCTACATTGTCAGCATTAAGAACTGGGCTTCATACATAGTAAACACCCAATCTTATTAAATGAATGAATGAACAAATGAATGAATGAAAAATTGCCCCCAAAATGCCAATCAGTTGCTCAATTTGTCCAGAATTATTTAATACCTACATTTCCTTATGATAAAATAATAATAGAAGAAATATGTCAGTTTAGTTTGGTTTGAACATCATATTTGAGTTTCCAGCACCAATATCCTACACTCTGAAAGGTAATATAAATCATATCTATAACCTATTATTCTTTATCTATGAAATATAAATAATGTTTTCAAAAATTGTTTGGAGATGACTCAGTGGTATGCATTCAGAAATTCAGAATGACTTTAGATAGGACTCAGTTTAAGAAACTCACATATTAAACTTACATAATATGTACATGTCCTCCTTTATTTTGTCTTGTCACCCCATGCGTTGTGGCCTGGCTGGTTCCCAAAGTAATTCCAAATTCCAGCATCCAGAATTTTATGTGAAACTAACCTAGGAC
>VSMD01062866.1:0-168710 GCA_008750895.1 Mirza zaza | reverse complement strand
CCCCCCCAGTGTGCATCCTATGTTGCTGTTTCTTCACATACAGGTTCACTGTAGAGGCTCAACAGAAGATTCAAGGCAGCAGAAGAAAAAAAATCAGTGAATCTGAAGATAAATCAATAGAAGTTAACTAATTTTTTGTGGAAACCTAGGCATTTTTGAGAATATATTTTAGCAACTCTGGATACCTCCCAGAAGGTTGTTTCTGCTTTATGTTTGTTTGTCTGTTATATAACTTACCTAGGCTAACTCTCTGAAAGCTGTCTCCCCTGCAGCTCAGTTATTATTATGTTTACTTATTTTTTAAGTTTGGCTCCCTAGAGTTTGCTCCTACGTCTGTGTGGATTGGTAGGCAGTCAGCCTGGGATTGATTGAACAGAGGTAGTGCTCAGCCGCCTCAAGCCAGTAAGGCTTCCGATCTCTGTTGATGGGACTGTGTGGGCAGAGGGAGTGCGTTCAAAGGTCAAATCATTTTCAAGTTATTTTGGCTTTACTTCCTCCTTGGCCCTTTTGTGTCTCCTTTACTTGTGAGTGCAGCCCCGGAGTTGGCCAGGAGTGTGTGGCGGCTCAGCTCCTGTTCAGTCTGCACTGTTTATGCACACAGCCCCAGCCTGGAACATGCTTGGGCTGTCATGCAACCTGGGCTGACAGGGCTGTCGGTCCTCCCTGTTCACCCGCCTCTGAGATTGTCACTGCCACCGACGCCACCGACACCACCTCTGAACATGGGCATCTCCCGCTACTCCAAGTGAGCCTCCTTCCACCCCAGCGGGGCAGCCCCAGCTGCCAGTCTTCACAGCCTACCCAGCTCTGGTGACCCCTCCTTGTCAGCCAGGCAAGGCGCAGGGGCACATGGACAGCAGGGGCGTGGGGACAGCCCAGAGTGCCACACATCCCCACTGTTCTTGCCTGAAGCTCAGTTTCTCAAGCATAAACACTTCTCAGGTGGCCCTTTGCCTCTGGTTGACTTCCAGAGCTCTGATCTGGTTGTTCCTATCAGTGTTGTCCAGCTCTGTAGTTGCTCCTGGGCCACAGGGCTAGCTGCTCGCCTCACTTGGCCACAGCTGGAACTTCCACCTGGAGAAGCCTTTCAGCTAACAGTAATTTTTGTTTAGTAGGCTTATAAAAATTCTTAGTGTTCACTTGATGTTTGGTGTGTCATGCTTGTCAAGCTAATCACTCAAACTCGATTTTAGTATGGTCATAAGATCTGGAACAGCATTCAGTATTGGAGTAACTCTCATTATTGCGTTCATGGACAAATTCCTTTGCCATTTTCAGTTTAAGTAATTTAAAACACAAAATGGAGAAAAAAGCTACAGCCGTAAGTTACTTTCCTAAACATTAAATTTAAACTTTTACATTTGTACATTATATTACACCTGGATACATTTTTATAATTATAGAAATGCCTTGTAGTTTGTAAGGATGACTTATTACATTCCACTTACAACTCCTTTCTTGCCTCTGGGGCTTCGTGTGGCCATACACAGACTGGCCTAATTGTTAGTTTTTCATATTGAGATAAGATTTCCAATTATTATTATTTTTTTTTTTTTTTTGCACTTTAGCAATCCTTGAAGAAAATAGCACTTTGAGGCTGGGATTATTCATGTCACAATTAAAAGATTTGTTAGTGTGTTAAAGTGGAATTTCGTATTTAAAAATTAACAGTCATTGGATCTTACCTGTGGATGTTAGAGCATTCACTCTGTTTCTTGTTTAAGGTTAGTGAAAAATCATCGTTGTTTACCACTGACTACATAGCTTTCTACCACGCAGCCAATAGCCATATGAATGGTTTTTCAGTTATGGTATAATAATAGTAATTCACTTCACACCAAGTTGTATGTGACTTGTCTGTCTGTCTCTTGTAGGCCGCTTTGAAGAGGAATTTATCAAAATGCGCATGGAGCGACTTCAGGCCTGGGTGACCAGAATGTGCCGGCATCCCGTCATCTCAGAAAGTGAGGTTTTCCAGCAGTTCCTGAATTTCCGAGATGAGAAGGTGGGACATTTTATTATTATGGTCTTAGAGTTACCGAGAGTTGTCACGTTCATGCCAAATTTATGTCTGAAAGGAGTTAAAATTGTGTTGGTTAGTTCTCGCGTCTTCCAATGACAGTGAGGGGACAGAGACCTAAATCCCAGCCATGGCAACTCTGTCATGACCTGTGAAGAGCTGCCCTGCCTCGGGGATGGATGGCCTCAGAGTCGGCAGGGGCAGGGAGGGCTGGGTATAGGATGTGATAGGTGAGCAGGTTTTTCCCAGGTGCTTTTAAAACTGGAATAGACCCCAAACTATGAAGGACATTAGCAGCATGAAGGGAGGGGAATCGAGTGAAAGATTTCTTCTGATCACCTTTGACCTCCCAATGCAGCAGCATTAGGAAAGGAGGAGCACAGTTGGAGATGAGCCCTTCTGCTTGGAGCCAGGTTCTTTTTCCACAGCTATAGCTGTGAGTCCTGAACAAACACTGGTCTCTCTCTGCTTGCCCATGGCCAGTCATTCTGCTGGCAGTCGTCAGTTCTTTGTTTAAGTCAAGAAAAAACTGGTTGCCTGACATCTACTTTGAAAATAGTTTTCACTCTCCATAAGCATTTACTACACTCTTTATTACATCATTTTATTCTCCAGTGACTTTTTCTCCCTGACAATGTTACATATTTTAGAAAACACTCTAAAGAACAAAAGCGTGAGTTAGCTTAGAAGCAACAGCAGATGCTAAATATGATCCTGGAAAAAAAATTATGAAGTTATTTTTGTCTTTAATCAAATAATAGAATATCATATATCCTGTTGGAACTTTCAGCAGAGATTTACTTGCTAAACTTTGTAGCATTTTTCCATTGTTGAAGTGAACACATTTACAGTAAGTCTTAAATATTAGTACTCTGTATGTTTACAGGCATGTGCATACACTTAACATAGTATCAATATCTGGGCCTTGCTTTCAGTCATTGCCTATGTCTAGAATTGACAGGCTCTTTTGATGTTGCTGGGTGGGAAATTAGAAAACACTGAAATGCTTCAGCATTTCTTTGTGAATTTGTATATATCATAGGCCTAGCCTTGTGGGCTGTTCTAGCAAACCCTAGTTTTTTGGTGAGGTGTGATACTCGGTCACAGTATTTATGGCATGAAGCTATACAGTAGTGAAACTAAGTTCTTTGAGTTTAGTAAGTGTTTCGTTACACTGTAGTTAAGAAAGAAGAACCACGTGGAACCCGTCCAAGTGTGCTGTTCTCCTGACTCCCACAAGACTTTAACAAGAGCTTATTTGATTGATTTTTCAAGGGTTTGATGTAGAAAGCACTTCTAAAGGTCATGTTTTATGCATGATAGGGTTTAAGAATAATAATAAATCCTAGACATTGGTTGTTTTGTTTTCAGTGACTGCCACTTTCAAAGATTGATCACTCACCATACAAGTGGTGTGAGAGAGAACAGTTGCAGTCAGAGCACTTGAGTTCTTGTACTAGCTCCGCTTCTAACTGCCTCTGTGATCTTGGTGAAGGCATTTAATCTCTAGGCCAGAATTTCTTCACCTGATAAATGACATTGTAGAACTAGATAAAAACTGAGTGGTTAGTAGCAGCTCATACGAATAAATGGTGGACATAGAAAATCCCAAAGAATCTATAGAGAAAATATGAGAAATGGTTAGTAAGGTAACTGGATACAAGACATTGCAAATTTATCAGCAAAACCAGAAATTGAAAGTCTAAAGAAAACTACCATTTACAATAGCACCAAAAGTATCAAATATCTAGGAATAAATATAAGAAAATACTATAAAATATCTGCATAGAAAAACTGAAACACTGTTGAGAGAAATAAAAGAAGACCTAAATAAATTTTCTAATACTGTGTCTCATGAATTGAAAACAATAAAAATGTCTTATGTATAAAATCAAAGTACTCAGAATAGCCAAGATGCTCTTGGAAAAGAGTGAAGTAGGATTGGATGTTGAAACTCATTGTAAAGGTAAAAGAGTTTTAAAAGTGTGGTATTGGCATAAGGCTAGACAGACAGACCAGTGGAACAGAAGAGAGTGGACGCTGGATTTATGACAAAGGTGGCTGTGAGCGCAGTAGGGTAGGGACAGTCTTCTCAGTAAGTGGTGCTGGGTCAATTGGATGCCCCGTGGGTGGGGGCGGTGGGGGGAAATGAACTGTGGTCACTACTGCACAACTATCTGCAGTTGATTTTGTTAGGGTTGGTATCCTTTGTGATACTTTGTTGTGGTTGTGTTTTTAAAACGAACTTATCTGTTAAAGATACATATTGAAGTATTTACAAGTGAAATGATATTATATCTGAGATTTCCTTTAAAGTAAGCAAAAAAAAAAAAAAACCCACCAAAAACAAACAAGCAAAACAAAGATAGAATGGAGGAGAGTGGCTATCAAACAAGATTGGCGACTCGCGGCAGTGGCAGTAGGCAAGTGCACGAGGGCACTGAGGACCGGGCCACGGGTCTCTTGTGGAGTCGTGGCAGGACATGTGGAATATTTCTTCTGCTCTTTGAACGTCAGTAGAAAGGAATGTGCTAAAACTGCAGCCAATGGAGGCATTATCCTTCCAGAAAAATCTCAAAAGTATTGCAAACATCAGTGGTAGCTGCTGAATTAGGCTCTAAAGGTGAGGGTGGAGAGATTTAGCCAGTTGGTGTGAAAGTTGGAGATAAAATTTCTCCCAGAAC
The DNA here is from genome assembly GCA_008750895.1 of Mirza zaza. NCBI lineage: Eukaryota > Metazoa > Chordata > Mammalia > Primates > Cheirogaleidae > Mirza > Mirza zaza. Next base: position 164,006 of record VSMD01062866.1, on the reverse strand, counting down.
ATGGAGGCACCAAAGTACTTATGGGCGACAGTGATCATTTCTAATTTAGAGGTGGTGACATTCTTGGAAAGTGTGTAGATTGAAGTGAATACCTATTGAAATGGCATCATGGGAAGCTGCTTATGCCACTGAAGTTCTGAGAGCTTTCACCATGAAGACTGGCAAAATGTTGAAGCCGAGTCTGTAAGGGCTTATTATACTTTCCTCTCCACTTTGTATATGTTTGAAAGTTTCCATTGTATGCAGTTTTTAAAAAGCCAATTCCATATGGTTCACAGATCTAAATGTAAAAGCAATGCAGTAAAGCTTCCAGAAGGTAATGTAGAATAGTTTCATGTCCCTGGAGTAGGGAAGGACTTCCAAAATAAGACACAAAAAAAAAGACTAACCGTACAGAAAGAGATGGGTAAATTAGACTACATTAAAATTAAGAACTTCTTTTTTCAGCAGTGCTATTGAAAGTGAAAAGCCACTGAGTAGAAGATATTTGCAACATGTATAACCAACAAATGGCTAGATTTTAGAATATATGAATACATATACAAATCAGTAAGAAAATCCAGCTCAGTAGAAAAGTAGGGTATTTGGTAATGTACTTCACAAAAGAAGGCATCACATGTATGGAAAAGTCCTTAATCTCATTAGCAATGAAGAAATGCAAATTAAAACCAAAATATTATAAGATACTACTACATACTCACCAGAATGGCTAAAATTAGAAAAGCTGACCATACCAGGGGTCCTCTTGGCGTGGTGAGATGCTGTTAGGGCTCTGCTGGTGGGACGCTGGTAAGGCCGATTTGGGAAAGTTTGGCATTTACTGAAGTTGACCCAGCAGCGCCACTCCCAGGTACACGCGTGCACGCACACACCAGAGAAGTGTGTATAGCAGCTTGATTCATAATTTGATGGGGGGGGGCTACCAGTTGTAGAATGGATAAATAAATTGAGGGACAGTCATACAATAGCATATTATACCGCCATGAGGCAAATGACCTATGGCTATTTATAACAGTGTGAATATACTAATAGTTCCTAAGCAAGGTTGAGCAAAAGAAGCCAGACACAGAAGAGTACGTATTATAGGGTTCTTTGCCAATTGAAAGAAACTAAACAGTAGTTTAGGATGCATGCTTAGGTAGTAAAACGCTAAACAAAGTGTCTTAGTCCATTTATGCAGCTATAACAAAATCCCTGAGACTGGGTAGTCTGTAAAGAACAGGTATGTATTTCTCACAGTAATGGAGACTGGAAGTCTAAGATCAAGGCACCGGCATCACGTTGGCCATTAAGTTTCAACACATGAATTTCGGAGGGGGCACATTTAAACAGTACCAGAAAACAAAGAAATGAAAACCGTGAAAGAATAAGTTACCTTTGTGGGTGGGGGAGTGGCTAGCAGTGACTGGGAAAGGACGTAAGGAAACTTCTGGAAAGCTAGGTCTCTTCCCACCCAAGGTGGTAGTTACACAGGTATTCTTTTTGTTAGAATTCATTGCACTGTATATTTTTGCTTTGGACACTTTTCTCTGTGTGTATCTTAAAATAATACATTTTTTAAAAATAGCTCATAATATTGGCTGCTATCTTATATTTTAGAAAAGCATTTACCTTTTTTAGAAAACAGTTAACATAAACATTTCAGGCACTTTGTCAACGTCTACAGGATGTGTGTATATTCACTGCATTTGCATTGGTAGCTCCTGGAAAAGGAATGTGGCTAAATCAGTTCACTCGCAAAAGACTTGGTCTCATAAGAACCGTTCCGTGAAGTGGCACTGTTCATGCACTGAGCTTACATTTGAGATGCGTAGGGATTTGGCCCGTGGTACAGAGGGAGATGGAGTGGGAGCTGCTTCCTGAACAAGAGAAAGATAAAGATGACCAGTGAGCTGGTTCCATTAGGGAATTTTGGAAAACTAGTTGGACTCTGCTCTCCACGTTACATTGTAATGTGCTCATTTACAGGAATGGAAAACTGGAAAGAGGAAGGCTGAGAAAGATGAGCTGGCAGGAGTGATGATATTTTCCACCATGGAACCAGAGGCACCTGACTTGGACTTACTAGAAATGTGAGAGATGCTGCCAACCTTTCCTTTCTCTCAGTCTGTATCTCCTCCTTCGGCTTACAAGCCTTGGCCAGGGTGGCCACAGCTGAACTTCAGATCGTCAGATTAGAGTTTACGAAATGAGTGGGGTTTGTAGTCAGATGACAAGGGAAGCATTATTTGTACATAGAAGTACTGTCTTTCTAACGGTAGCATCACATTTAAAATCTGCTTCCTTGCAGCCAGTGATCTCATAGTTGACACAGTGTTCGGTAGTTACTTCCAAGAAAACGCGTTGGGGCCGAATGGCACAGAGCCGCCGACACCCACGCAGTGCTCAGCAAAGCAACAATGTTTCGGCGTGGCCCTGGAGGAAGCAAACTCTAGCTCGCTTTTTCTGGACTTTTTTTTTTTATCTGTTGTTTTTAATCATTTAATTTTTTTAAATACAGCCTCAGGTAAAACTTTAGGGCATTTCCTTTTCTGAATGAGGACTAATAAATCTTTTTTTAAAGAAATTTTTTTCTTATCATGAAATCATTGCAATAAGCAATGTTACCAGAAATACAGTCAAAGAAACATATGTACACACATTCTTTCAGCTACCCAGTGAGAAAATCATGTTAATGTTTGTGTGTGGTCTTCCAGACCCTCCTCTGGATATATATACTTACAGGAAAATTATTTGTTTAAACAGAAACGACCTCACACTATACATCTGCTTTTTTCATTTAAAAGTATATTGTGATGGTCTTTTCAGGTTGGTAAGTATCCTTTTTTTTCTTTATTACAAAATTTTTCTGGGCTTACAAACATTTGGGTTGTATCTATCGTATTTGCACTGCCTGAGTAGAGCTACAAGCGTACCCCTCCCAGACTGTGCTTGCCACACTTATTAGGTGTGAATTTACCCATCCCCCCCACCTGCCTGATCCCCAGTGAATGTTACTTCCATATGTGCACATAAGTGTTGATCCATTAGTACCAAGGTAAATATACTTTTTACATCTGTAAAGAACAGATGCCTTCAGTATCACTTAGGTGATTGTGCAGTCACGTTGTTGTCTGTTTCATTAAAGTACTTGTTGGAATCAATGAACAGCTACCATAGCAGCCTATACTATTTTATAGGTTTGATGGTACCTCTAATGATTGGAATTTCAATCCAATTGGAATATCTAAATAAGATATTCAGTAAATGATTTTATTTGCCTTCTAATAATTTTAGTTAAAATTCACAAGGAATTGTGGGGGGAAAGGAAGCAGAGTTAAATACAGCAAGCACCTGCGGTTATGTCTGGTCTGAGTCCCCCTGTCCTTGCCTTTCCTCCTCCCCGCGTGGCCGACGCCGCTGGCCGTGCCCAGAGAGCAGAAGTGCGATGCTGTGGGGAAGTTCACCAAGGCCATGGATGACGGCGTGAAGGAGCTGCTGACGGTGGGGCAGGAGCACTGGAAGCGGTGCACAGGACGTAGGTGCCACTGCTCACGGCCGGGTGGGCGTCCAGCTGGCGGGGAAGGCGCAGTTTGATGACCTTTGTCCCAGTCAGGAACCTGCTGCCTCAAACGGAAGTGACTTGGGTGAACCGCAGTAATGTCACGCCTGTAACTCTGCTTGAGTGAGCTTCTCCACCCAAGTTAAACAATAGAAAATTGACTCTAACAAAGCCGGTTCAAGAAATCTCATAAAACACACTGTGTTTGCTTAGTACTTCCAGTAATTTTGGGCTTTATAATCCAGGGAAAGTTAATCTTTTTTGCATGTTTGAAAAGTACTTGTAGTTTAGTTTTAACCTCATGATTTTACTTTTTAATCTTCATCCATTTGGTAAGATACTATATATTTGACCAATGCCATAGGAAAAGCCAGTATACTTGGAATAGAAAATATGTCAGCGGGGTCAGACTGGGAGCCCTGCTGAAGGGGAGGTGGCACTGTCAGGCACAGCATTCTGCCCACTCCCGCGTGTCCCTAAGAACTTCTTGCCTCCCTGCCTTTCGTTTGTTTGGAGAGTCGTTCTGCGAACCATTTCTGCCCGCGTTCCCTAGAACTATGCAGCTCCGTTGTCAAATATCCCAGGATAGGAGAGCACTGCCACCTGTCCAGCTGTGGGAACAATGCCGCAGGACGGTGCCCTGTAATGCCCCAATGCTCCGAACGCCACAGAGTGACACATCAGTCACTGAAATGCTGGGGCGGCCGCTGCAGTTGAGTTCACAGGTGTCCTGACAACTGTGGAGCATGGGGTTTCTCTCCCCTCACATCTGTCCTGCCCCTGCTGGTAGCATGGGGGGGGGGGCAGCTGTAGCTGTGCACCGCCCACCTGATGTCGGGACAAGCAGGCGCTGCTAGCCTGTCGCCACGAACTCGCTGGCCTTCAACTCATAACATCCTACAGCAGTATTTGTTGCATTCAGTTATTTTTAAAGAAAAATGGCTTCTACTTTGAATTGTGAAAGTAATATAGACCCACTTTTTTTTTTTTTTTTTGAGACAGAGTCTCACTTTGTTGCCCAGGCTAGAGTGAGTGCCGTGGTGTCAGCCTAGCTCACAGCAACCTCAATCTCCTGGGCTCAAGCGATCCTCCTGCCACAGCCTCCCGAGTAGCTGGGATTACAGGCATGTGCTACCATGCCCGGCTAATTTTTTCTATATATTTTTAGTTGGCCAATTTCTTTCTATTTTTAGTAGAGACAGGGGTCTCGCTCTTGCTCAAGCTGGTTTTGAACTCCTGACCTTGAGCAATCCGCCCACCTCATCCTCCCAGATTGCTAGGATTACAGGCGTGAGCCACCGCACCTGGGCTAGACCCACTTTTATATCAATCCTTTGATACTCAGTACAAGAAAGAGCTTAATTATTTTTGTAAAGACTTTTTAAGGTGGTGTTTTTCCTCTAAATAAAAGGAAAGAATCAGCATTTGAAATCCAAGAATAATTTTAACGAACAGGAAACTAAACGTGGAGTGACTTGTGGATGAATTAATAAAATAGCACAGCAAAGGTAATAGCAGTATTAAGATCTATTAGCATTATATCCAAACCTGAAAATCTAAGCTTCACATTAGGAATCAGCCAGCTATGATCTGCAGGCCAAATGTGGCCTGCTGCCTATTTTTGTAAATAAAGTTTTATTGGAACACGGCCATACCCACTTATTTATGTGTTGTCTGTGGCTACTTTTGTATTATAGTGGCGGAGTTGAGTAGTTGCAACAGAAACTTTTGGCCCCACGAAAAAGCCTAAAATATTCACTGTCTGGCACTTTGCAGAGAAAGTTTACCAGGCCCTGCCTTACTGTGCCATTGGCTGGTGTCCTCCTTCCCACACCAGTGGCCCCTGCCATTCACGTACTATTGCACTTCAACAGAACAGTTTGTAGCACACAGCTGTTCCTGCTGGAGGGCCAGCTACCAAGAGTGGTAACAGCTGTTCCTTTCCCATGGCAAGGAAATGTGATACTGTACCCTAGATATAACCTGGAAATAAACGTATACAAGTGCAGCTTATAGAAAACAAATTCCGAGTCAAGCCTTGGGTCACACAGAGTGACTCATGAACAAAGCGGAGTGGCACTGTTCTCTAAAGCATAAACGGAGAGGCTCGGTGTCAGAGGTCATTTTGGTTGAAACTCTTACGGGACCATCATAACAAATCATTTACATCCATTTCTTTGAAAGTTGTGTTTTTAAATACATGTGAATCTTACAGTCAAACTTTTTGAGGATGTCACAAAAATCTGGGACTATGATTTCTTTTAGAGAATTAAATCCTTTATGTCTGATGTCTGGTCAGCTCCGTGTCCTATGTAATCTGTAAGGCCAAATTTATAAAACAGGCAATACTGGCTTAAGGCTCTTTTGGGGGATGGGGGAAAGAGATTGAGGCACTTTGTTTAGGATTTAATTCAGGCATATCTTTTTTATTCTCTTCTCTGACAAAATAGTTTTTAAAAATTCCTAATCAATAACAAAAACTCTAGCACACACTCCACGTGGTGAAGCACAAGCCAGTGTCTCTAACCCCTGGTAGAGAGGCAAAAACTGAGACACAGAAGCCTAAACAATTTATTAGAATTAGCTGAGCTAATACAACTTGAAATTGTGTTTTCTGATACAAAGAGCTTATAGACCTTCAAATTTCTCTGGCCTAGACATTTTTCTTTTTCTGCTTTAACACAGTAAATATTAGTCTTTAAATGCAAATAATGGTTTCTTTTGAAAGGCACAAATACCTTTAAGAGGACTATGTACAAATGCAAGGAAAGTAGCCTAAGATGCAGAGACTCTTCTCTGGATGTTCTCCAAAATGATCCTAGAATTTTAGCACTTTAAAAAGCAACCGTAGGGATCATTTACTGAATCGTCTCATACAGATGAGAAAACTCAGACCTTTCCTCCCTGATCTTGTGAAATCTGACTATTGTATTTTTCTCCACATCTTGTTTCTGTCAGTTTTTGTTTGGTTGGTTATTGATTTACAAATGACCATTTATACATATATACACAAGAGAGTGGGAGATGTAGTATATTTGAAATCACACACCAAATCCACCGTCTATTAGCCTCGTGACCTTGGGCAAGCCGCTGAGTTGTCTGAGCCTTATTTTCCTAATCCTCAGCGTGGAGAGGTGTCTCTGCATCTGGTAGGAGGGGTGTTGTGCTGACGGAGTGTCGGGGAGGATGTGCCAGTATGTCATAAGCTAGAACTCACCTAAAGGAGCTTCTGTTACACTAGGTTTCGTTCAGTCAGTGAGAACGTAGGGTGGTGGCGAACAGCAATCTGTCATTAGTTGAACAATCAATTAAAAATTATTGATTGAAAAAATCATTAATTGAAAAAACAATCATTTTTGCATCAATATTAAAGAATATAGACTATTTTGAATCATTTCAAGTGTCTTTTATTATAAAGTAATGACATTTAGAAAATAGTTGAATTTCAGTTTGCTCAGAAGACTAGTTAACAGTTTGTTCCTTTTTCTCTTTCAGCACTACCTAAGGAATACCAGAAGATAGGAAAGGCCTTGCAGAGTCTAGCAACAGTGTTTAGTTCTAGTGGCTATCAAGGTACGTCTGTTTATTCACTGAGCCTTTAAAGGTGTCTTATCCCAGCCAGACCTGTCCCCTCTGTGGGGTCTTGCAGACAGTAACTGCAGTGAAGCACCCGTGTCCTTGACGTGTAAGTTGGCCGGGCTGCCACGCTCAAGGTTTTGTACTGACACCTTATGGCTTTTGAGAAAAGTGGAAGGCTCTTATAATTTGTATTTTCTTGCTAGTTTGTTTGCCTTTCTTTGCTCTCAAATGTAGCTCTTTTGTTTCACTGTAACAGGTAGCCATGGTATGTAAGACTCTACTCTTCATGTCATTGCTCTGCCAAACTCTTATCAAGTCTTCCTATTTTATAAAGGCCAGATTTCATCAAGGTTATTAGAGGGAAACATGTTTGACTAAGTAACACACACATATTTCCTAATTTTCTCCTTAGCACATAATTGTTTCAACTTATCCCGTATGTGCATATCTTACCCATTGGTGTTAAGAGTTGATGGTTTACGTAGGTAGCACTTGTGAAAATAAGTTAGCTCTTTTCCTTTATAAAAAGGAAAAGGCATTAGTCAGGTAGGTAGGACCTATTACATCTGAGTATCTCCTATCGCTTACCAAAATGATAGAATTGGTGCTTTCACCAGGCATTTATCCTAATACCCAGGGAAGATCATGCTTTGGATGTCAGTTTCTGAATATTTTAAGGAACAAGAAGTCAGACTCACTAAAATATAAGATTTAGAGCTCCCATATAGCAGTGTTTCCTGTTGGCCTGGCTTAACTCTGTCCTGTCAACACTTTTAGACAGGAAGGGGGCTTTGAGGTTTGGTTGGCCTCTTCGAGTAACCTAAGGCCTAGAAAGAGCATCTTGGCCAAGGTAACAAGCGGTTGGTGGAAGAGCCAGGACCAGAACCACTCCCTGGGGACCAGGCACATGTCTAGGAGCCCTTCCATCTTCGTGGCTCTGTGGTGTCCTGACAAGGAGAGAGTGTCTGTGACACAGATGCTAGAAAATCAGCTACTCGGACCTGATGGCACCTTTATGTGTCAGAATTCACCTGCAGCCCTGCCTTCCTTAACCTCACCTAAGAGCCCTCTCACTGTTCTTCAGCCCAGCCCACAGCTTCGCTCCATCGCTGGGCTGCTCCAGGTTCCCGGCCTCAACCCTCCGAGCCCAGCCGGTGCCTCGCAGTCCCAGCCGAGTTCCTGTGCACGTGGAAGGCTCCCTTCCACCCACCGTGCCAGACTCCATAGCTCGCTCAGGGTGGAAGAGCTCACCCCTTTCTGAATTTAGTTAATTTGGATATCTTCATTCCTACAGCACTTCAGTGACTTTAAGGAAAAGCATAACTTTTTTAGTTTATTCAGTGTTTTCTTATTATGGCTAGAGTCATAGTTTCTTGCAGTCGTCCACATCCTAACTGCAAACAGAAGCCTAACGATGATCCTTCCAGTAACTTAAGAGTTTGCAGCTAGATTATAATATTAATATATGTATCCAGATTTAGGATCCAGGTCATTTAAAGTCACATAGAAAACATAGAAGCCATGCAGAACTAAATTATAGATTTTTTTTCATATGGACAGTTTTCCAATAAAAACCAGAAAACCTGCTAGACAAATTCTGAAAGAGCTATAACACTAAATCATAGAATTTTAAAATAGCAATTCACTTGTTCTACTGGGCAGTGCTAGAAGAGACAGATATCGCTCACTATTCCCTAAATTATGTTGTTATTAATAGAGGGTGCAGATAATTGAACCAAAAGTCTTTGAAAAGAGGGGAAAGAGAAGACAGTTGGTAATCTGGGAAATGGCTCCTAGATTTCATTGACTTTATGCTGTAAATAAGTCTTTGCATATATTACTCATCCTCTTAAAAAGATAGTAGAATCCACATACCTTCGAAATGATCAGATTCTCTCCAGCATTGTACAGTCTATGTAATGTTAGCCTGAAACTGCGTAAAAGAAACATAGTGATATGGAGAAAGGAGGAGTAGAGAAAGGGATAAGGCCACCAGAGTAGAGACGGCAGTGCAGATGGAAAGTGGATGGCAGGAGCATGACCCTAAGATACTGAGCTCGGCTCCACAAGGCTCGTCCATGGCATCCTGTGCTGACGTCCTGCCCTGGGAGCCAATGGTGATTCCTCAGCATTTCCTGTACTGTAATTATCAGTCAACATGTTATTAAATATCGTATTGCAAATAACACTTTTCCCAGTATTAAAAGTACTCAAGATATGTGTTTTATGTTGGATAAAGAACAGTTCAAGTTCCTATCTCCCATTTCTAAGGGCAGTGAAGGTCCGCTTGCTCAGAGACGTTGGTCTTGGGCCGTGCAGCGCCGTGCCATCTTGCAATGATGCAAATGAGTTGGATTCCTGACAATGTCTCTGGTTATATTAAATACCACTTTCAGTGCTCCTTTAACAGTACGTGAAATGACACTGGAGCAACACAGAGACTGTTAGCACAAATCCATGAAACATTCCATATTATGGATTATGTAATGAGTAAAGATTTTTAAAGGTTATTTGTGGGGAGGAAAGTAGGCTTCTGATTCTATCTTGTTTTGTAGATTTGATTTGATTTTGGAACAATGTGAATGTTTTACATAAATATTAGAAAACAAATTTAAAGCAAAATGGGGGGGAAAATCCCTAATAGAAACAAAACAAATGACTTGATACATCAAAATGAAAACATAACCACACTGAGAGGAACTGTTTTAAAGCACCTTAAAATAGTACTTTGTACATATCAAATAACTGAAGGTCAGAAAGACTGCAAAATAATTTTAGTGTTTTTCAGTAATTATAGTTAGAAATACAATATTGATACTGTTATTCTAAAACTTCTAAAACTATATATTACAGGGCAAAGCAAATATGTAATTATGTTACTGTTGTTGAACAATTAAGATTTTTAAAAATAAGTTTTAAAATAAACTTTAAAAACTTCTGAAGTCCTAAATTTGAATTGGAATTATCAGTATGAACTCGTTATGCATTTTCCCTCTTTTAAAAAAGTACAAATTTGTTTTGCTCTGTTCACTGAAAAGGCCTAAAACAATTACCCAATCCAGTAGCTAGCGCATTCCCTAGCAGCACTCGCAGTGGCATCTGAACACTGTCCCACCAAAGTGAACCCAGGCTCCTGTCAAAAGAGCTCAGGTGCCAGTCGAAGAGCCCTCCTCTGGCCAATGAAAAGAAAATCTGAGCATTGGTGAGAATAACTGATATGGAATGAAGAATATCAAATATATTTAGATCTAGCATTGTAAAGATACTTTAAAAAATTATTCTCACTTTTGGAGGATGGTGGGGGATCAGCTGATTATTTTGAATAGTGTGCAGAGAAAGAATCCAGCCTTTAACCTCTTTTCTTGTTTGAACTGCACCTCAAGGTAACTAGAAAGTTGATACAGTTTCTCTTTATAGAAGCGTTTGAGGTAGGAAAGGTGGAATGATAGAAATGGAGTAGAAAACCCACACTAAAATAAAAGATCTAGACAATGGATATTCGTGGCTTCTGACATTGTAAAAAACAGGAATAACTGGAAATTATGTTTCTGAATCTGATGAGGCCTCTGGATCCAGTAACTACTGTAAGGAAAATACAGGGACAGAGAAATGTGCTAAGTGTCACACAGATGCAGTCAGCAAAACCCAGAGTGTGGGTGCCAAGGCAGATGACTGGGGTTTGTCAGCACCCCACAAAAGGCAACTTGCAGAAAAGGGGGTGAGGGAGAAGAATCTGTAGAGTTAAGAAACATCACCCGCGTGCCACGTGGGCTTGGTGTCCCGGCTCAGGCAGCCAGCTTGCGCCGAGATGCCTCTTTATGTCAGAGTGATGGTCTGCTCGTAGGCGTGGTCATGATACTGTCCCTATTTTTTTTTAAAGAGTGCTTATATTTTGGGTAAGGTTTATGGATGAGGTGTTGTTTGTCCAGTGAGGTACAGAGGGTGTAGCTGAAGAAAGGTTGGCCGTGAGCTGCGAGTTAGGTTAGGTGATGGGGATTCATTATACTGTGCTTGCTAGGTTCCAAAATGTTTGAAATTTTCTATAATAAATTTTACTAATAAAATCTATAATAAATTTTTAATAAAATAGATGAAAAGAAAATATTTGTAATTTCTAACCACTGATGAAACTGTGATCATTTTCAGGTGAAACAGACCTCAATGATGCAATAACAGAAGCAGGAAAGACATACGAAGAAATTGCCAGTCTCGTGGCAGAACAGGTACTAACATAATCACGCAATTCCAATTAAGATTTTGTGCTGCATGATCCACATATTTAAAACCTTTCTTAAGTCAAACTTTTAGAATAGATATCCTCTTCTGTTTCTGTGTATCTTTGTCATTTGCATTTATAACAGTGTTTCTTATGTTAAGCCAAAGTGGACGGATAAATTTATCATCAAGACATCTCAACGAATGCATTGTGGTATTGATGCCTCTGTTCCGCCCTTAGCCATCCAGGGACTGTGACGTCCAGGGAAGAAGGCCGTCTCAGATCTGTCTGGGCTGTCGCTCAGCCTCTCTGAGCCTTGGTTTCCCTATCCGTTAAATTGCAAGGCAGTGCCTACCTTGCATGGTGTCCAGGATTTAATAGCTAGTAGGTAGCACCTGCTACTAATAAGTCTTGGTAAATATCAAGGGGAAAAAGCACCTGCTACCAGCCCCCGAACAGGGAGGTCCTTGTCTACATGGCTTTTATTGGAGTCTTTAGAAGCCCAATTGCAGGTGTGTGTGTGTTTTTCCAGATAACAGATAAGAAGTTCCCTTAAGAGGAATCTAAATTATTTTAAACCTCTAAACTAAAAAAGAAAAAAATTTTCAGACAACTTCTAGCCTGGGCAACAGAGTGAGACTCTGTCTCAAAAAAAAAGAAAAAAGGAAAAAAACATACTTTGTTTATAGATAATACGCACATGCTGCACCACTGATGTAGTCATTAACTACTTTGCTGATACTTGTAAAAAATATTAATTTCTTAGAAATGCGAGTAAAATAGCTATTAAAAATTTGGAAAAATTTAAAGTTGCCACTTAAAATGATTACCAGGTTTTTAAATAATATTTTGTTCTCTGCTAAAATTTGGACATTAAACTATAAAAACTTATTTATGTGTAAACATACATTTTCCTCATGGTATTGGCTACCTCAAAATAGCTAATTTTACAAACCTACTTAAAAATTATATGATGTTTTATCATTTTCTTTACAACAAATGATTCAGAGTATACCAAATAGTCTTGGGGATTATTTTCTCTTTAGGAAAACTAGTCTGAACGCCTAACACTCAATAATTTAGTGCGTAGAGGATTTCTAGTCCTCAGATATAACAGTTTTCCTTTCCCTGATTTTCTTTATTCCTCTGCCAGTAACAACTGACCTGTATCTTGTTCTAGCCAAAGAAAGATCTTCACTTCCTGATGGAATGCAATCATGAATATAAAGGTTTTCTTGGCTGCTTCCCTGATATCATTGGCACCCACAAGGTAACTGATCACAGACGGTAAGAGGATGACACCGGGGGAGCCAGGGCAGACCGCACGGCTGTGGTCAATATTGTCTTTATATGTTTGTCTTTATTATTTTAAAGAGGAACTATACAGTTCCCATCACAAAGGTTTTTAAACTAAACAAAAAATTGGTTTGGGGTGTCCTCATATTTTAATTCTGTTATTCTCTTTTTCAAAATCTGTACGTTGCCTCTGTCGTGAGTCGTGGGTTTTGATCAACTGTAGGGCTCCAGTGTGCGGCAATGTGCTTGGATTCGTTAGCCAGGTCTCTACCGAGAACTGCTCTGGGACCTCAATCCCAGCATGTGGCCGTTTTAGCATTTTGCTTTATGATTTAAATATCTTGAAAGGGTATCATAGGTAAATTAGAAGCTTTATACCACTTAATACAAAACTCAGAACAATTAGCTTGTAGGGATTTGTGCCAGCAGAGTTAGAGTTTTAGGCCTGGTGTCTGCTTTATGCACGGGTGTAGAGTTCTTCTTTCCGGGCAGCCCTTGGTGACAAGCAGTGTGATGATACTGAAGTGGGAAACGTTTGGCTGTTTTTACAACCGCTTCCATCTAAGTATTGATTTAAATTGATTCAGGGCCTCTTACAAAAATCAAAGTAAAGCCCAAGCCTTATAGTCAGCACACTTAAGTGCCAGCTTGTAAAATACTCTTATTTCACGAAAGAAGAGACAAAGGACCTGTGTGCATACTCTACCCTGTACGAGTCAAGTGACTTTCTAAACCTGCTAATGCCTGTTTTCCTATTATGTGCTACTCTTAAAATGGTCAGTGGCTTCCAAATATTACAGAGATGGTAATAGTGCTGTTTTTCTCTTTCGTTGTAGCATAAAACTGTAAATTTTAGCTTAGCTACATTTTTCAAGAATAGCAACCTTTTTGCTTCCAAGGGACTTGAAGTTAAATTTAGATGCTTTCTTCTGTTCTTATTTTGCTGGGATGTTTTCCTGTTCAGTAGCAAGTCTATAGACTATGTTAGCATTGCAACATTTTAAACTAATGACTCATCCTTTTAGCTTTGTTTTATTAATACTCATTCATTTTATATATCACAGGGAGCAATAGAAAAAGTGAAAGAAAGTGATAAACTAGTCGCAACTAGCAAAATCACCCCACAAGACAAACAGAACATGGCAAAACGAGTCAGCATCATGTCTTATGCCTTGCAAGGTAAGATAAAAGGGTTATGAGTAACTAGTGAAGTCCCCCCCGCCCAACCTGGCCCCAGCAAAGTTGATGTTTCCCTTGCTGAAGAGAAATCCAAATGCGAACAACAGTTAAATAAATAAGAGCTGGTTTTAAAGGCCTTCATAAGCCCCTTGTTTGTAGGATCCCAGAGTTGATGAAAATCTGTAGTATTTATTTAATTTTTTACACATTTACCTGATAAAGCTATGAATGACAGCTTGATTAGACCTGTACATTTTATTATTTGAGAGACACTGAAGATTCCTTTTATAACCCTTAATATCATAATGCTCCATTAAATTCCAAAGTTCAGCTCTTAGCAGTCTGTGACGTGACTGCCCCAGGACCATGGAATGTGAGGGGTTTGGATGTATTGCTTTAGGCACAGTTTGACTCTAGTAAGATATTAATTTTTATAGAAGTGAGTGTTTTTGAGCCAGTGGGAGCAGCAGTGGGTGTTTCCTGTGTTTTGGTGGCTGGGTGCTGACACATGCCTGGGCAGAGGAGAACAGGGAGGGCACACAGGATCGTGGCACCGGGTTGTGTCATGGGCCTGCAAGAGTAAAACAGACCTGTAGGTTATTGGGAAATAATTTCGATGATCGTGGAAGAACTTGAAAGCCCAACAGAAGAGTCTAGGCTTGACATGGCATCAGGAGGCCATTAAAAGGTTTCAAGGGAGGAAGACAAGCGACCATCGGGAGGGAAGGGTTTGATCGGGTAGATTGGAGGCAGACGCTAGGCCGAGAGCCCAAGCAGAGGAGCGTCGCCTTTGTGGTCTGAGGTGCCAAGGACAGAAAGAAGATGTACCAGGGGGGAGAGAATGAAGCGTATTTGCGGCTTTTCCAGGGAGAACAACCCTCGGGACTGGGAGTCCGAGGGAGGAGAGGCGTGTGTGTGGAGGATCCACAGCTCAAGCAACTAGTGGCAAAAATGTGGAAACCTTGTTGAAGATTTGGGTTTCGAAGGGTTTGAAATGTGGAATTTGGTTTTGAACTTGTGTCTGAGGTCATCCACACGGTAAATAAGCTTTGTATAACTTGTGGTCATTGAGTGCGAGAGTCAGAACAGTTAGCTGCTGAGGACAGCTGACCTCTGGGGCTGGGGTGCAAGGGAAAGGCAGGTGTGGGGGGCATCAGGGAGGTGATGAGGAAGGCGGCTCCCCAGAGTTGGGGGCAGGGATGGGGAGACAGAAATAGGGAGCCAGTGTATTCAGCAGAGGTGAAGGATGTAATCCCCAGCGTGAAATCCTCCTGCCTAGTGAGAGGCTGAGCTCAGGCAGCGTGCCCTGTTGCTGAAGAGGGGCCTCACGCCCCTGCCAGCCGCTCCCAGGAAACCTGCCGAAGTAGCCGCATGCAAGAAGGTGTGGGACAGCCCCCAGGTGCCTTGCCGGGTCCTGCAAGTCTGTTTCCTGTTTGATCAGTTCTGTTAGGGTAATAGGCCACATTGGGGTGATTTATCTGTGTTTGGCTTTAAAGTATTTAATATGCACATCAATGAAAATCATCTGTCTACTGGAAAGTGGTGTTTGCCATTAACTATTCAGCTTGGTTTTCTAGCCTCTTTAGAAAGTGATTTGTTAAAAACTGAGACTGCACTGAAGCCAACCAGATTAGGGCTGGTTGATGATTCATCATAGCTGAGCAGAGAAAGCAGGTGCTGTCATTTGAAAACTCGGAGGGAAAACTGACTGGGGTCTTGGTTTGGGTTGCAGCTGAGATGAATCACTTTCACAGCAATCGGATCTACGACTACAACAGCGTCATTCGCCTGTACCTGGAGCAGCAGGTGCAGTTCTATGAAACGGTGAGTTGGTGTCCGGCCGTGCTTCGTGCACACTTTGGGAGGAGGATTCTGGTAAATGACTTCAACCGTATAAAGTTAAGCCGTTTGTATTCTTTCATCCTAAGTAATAAACCAAAGGAGGTTAAATTTGGAATAAGATTTGTTTTTTAATCTCTGCCAATTCCATCTGCCTTTTCCTTTTGAATAACTCTGGGTTAAAAAGGTTTCGCTTTGAAGAAGGGCAGTTGGAGCTAGTCGTGAGGCCCCAAGAAGTCCTCATTGTGTGGCGCCTTCCCCTGCTCACAGCCGCTCTGTGCACGGGAACAGTGCTGAATGACATGAGGTCACCCTTCTGTCCCTTGGGCTCCGGCATCAGCCGGGAAGGAGCCTGGCACCACACAGGATACCAAAGCAGCCCTTGTTTTCCGTGAATGGGGTTTCACAGAGCACCAAAGGAATCTCAGCAGGAAAACAAAGCAGTGAAACCTTAAATAGTTTCATTCAAATAACAATAGTGAAAACTTAAATTTCCATGCCAGTGCACAGTAAGTTTGTTGCTTACCAGAGTGTGTAGAAACAACGATCTAACAGCATGTAGGTGGAAGCTCAGACATCGGAAGGTAAATTCTGTAACTTGATAACCGGCCTTCTGTGGCCTTGTTTCTCCCGTCAGTGGTGTCAGCTCCTGTGACTCTGGTGACGCTGGGCCTGTCTCCAGCCGCAAATCCTCGAAGGGGAGCTGTGCTCGATGTGCTTGGTGCATAGCTGTGGGTCACGTGTTGGGACAGTTGGTCTGGGAGACTGGCTTAGAGAAAGCGTTCACCTATGCAGTGTTCACCGTGACAGTACGTGGTGCCTCTGCTCTTTACATGCACATTTTTCATAAATCGATGCCATCGTGTGTTTGCCTATCCTCGTGTATTAGAGCATAGCAGATTCAACTTGTCTCTGTGAGGGAATACTGCAAGGGTGCAACTCTAGAAATTCTGATAATATTGATTTATTAAATAATTTTCAAGTTCAAGTGTGGTGTAATTATTAGTGACATTGTTATTCAAAATAGAAAACCATGTACTTCATCACTGTCTTTGCATGAACGTAAGTGGCTGATACATTGCCGTGTTTCAGATCTAACATAGTTTTACGGCAGAGTCACTCTTACATTATTAAAACTTGTGTGTTTGTTCATGGAGCAAACATCTGTTGAATATCTGTAATACTAAGCACTTGCTCCAGACGTTTAACATCCAGGGGTGAAGGATACATTCGTGCCTTCCAGGTGCATGTGGCCTCTGGGGGAGGCGCAGGCACGTCAGCCGTGTGGCAGAGGCACGTGCGGCCTTCACACCATGTAGCAGCAGAGCAGGGTGGGGACAGGAGCAGTGGCCGTTAGTGGGGTCTCTGGAGCTCAGACTTGTCCAGGAGAGGCAGGGACTGTAAGCTGGCACGGGGACCTGATCCAGCAGACCCGTTTGAGGAAAAGCGGGTAGTCCAGCGGTGCTGCCACGGCAGAGGCAGGACCGTGCCGTGGACACCTCGCAGGCCAGCGGGGGACGCCGGGACAAGCCGTGGCTTAGGGCGGTCTCTCCAGCAGCGTCGTGGAGGCGGGGTTGAGCCAGACAGACCAGTTAAATTTCTGTAATGTTTAACTTGGAAGAATTGTAACTGATAGAATACTGTGAACTCGTAATGGGGTGACATCTCAACATTGTTCTGTTGTGTTGTTGTTTCATCAGATTGCAGAAAAGCTGAGGCAGGCCCTCAGCCGCTTCCCGGTCATGTAGAACAGGACGGACCGTGAGGAGAACTCCGGAGTGCTTCTTTCTGACTTGGGGCGATGCAATTCAAAAGGTGTTTTTTTCCCTTTTATCAAAAAGGGGGAAAATAAGGAAAGAAAAACAAAAAGAAATAGTTGCAAAAATCACATTTATTTTATTAACCAGCCTAAATGCCTCAGTTATTTAGGGATGGTCTTCTTGTTCTTTTCCATGTCCATTATTTAAGCCAATGGAAATTGTCTCTATTTTTGGAAAGTGCTTAAAGTTATCAGAATTTTGAATGGAAAATTAGGGGTTTCCCCCCACTGACTGATATTTTACATAGAATTGTAATTTATAAGTCGCCTACAATCTTCAAGTTCTTACCCAATGTCAGATAATTAATTACTAATTGCTTTCTTAAAAATATGAAATATGGCAGAATAAAAAAACATATATGTTTGTATATTTTTATAACTCTTTTCAGTCCTCTGGGCTCCTGCCCGTTCGGGGAGGTCTGCAGACCTTCCACCGACGCAGTACGACACAGTGCTTACGTTTCAGGAGGGAGGACGCAGGGGCTCCCTCGTGGTGCGTGGCAGGTGGGCCGTCACGTGTCCCATCGGGGGACGCAGCTCGGCAGACGAGCAGATCCCCCTGCCCACCAATGGCTCCGGGGCTGTTTCTGGCGTGTTGCTCGTACCCGAGGACCAGTGCTCTCTCTCTGCACTTCTTCCCGATCATGGTTAAGGCATGTCTCCTGCCAGGAAGAGTCAGAAAAATTGAGGGGCTTTTAAAAAGTCTGTGGCCTTGCTCCCAGGGGGGAGCAGCTGTGTTGGTATCTGTGTGCAGGAGAGCTCTAGGGGAAGGAGCAAAGGCGACACCCTCTGGGCCCAGGACCCTTCCCCTCTGTGTTCTTAGCTGTTCATCAGACGCCACGAGAAGTGCTGGTGACAGGTGGCACCTGCTTGACTGGGACTGTAGGCTAGCAGGCCCGTGTGGTGTCAGACAAGATAAAAAGCACAGTCTGGCTCCTCTGCCCCCACTCCCCCACCCTACGGCAAGTTCAGGGACTGAGAAGGGCGACAGCCTGAACAGCGTGCAGGATCCCCGGGCTCTGACGCGAAGAGAAAGCGCAGACCGGCGCGACGCTCCTCCTGCGTGCTGAGCTCCAGGCGGAGTGTTCTGAGCACCGGTGCTCCGGTGAGGGCTGCAGCAGAACAGCCCCTGACACACGCCGTCAGCTTTCGATCCGAGCACTCAGACACGCCGTCTCTCCTGCAGACGAGCGTTTGTCTTCCACAGTTGCCTTACCACTCTCTCTCTCACTGCTTTCATTTTTCTCACCTGTCATATTATAGAAAATGGAAGGTCCGGGCCAGCGTAAATAAAATGAAACCAAAAACTGAGTAGATGAGGAACTCAAATGAAGGTGAATACGGGAACGTCTTATTCTTCAATATCACGGGTTTTCGTTCGTGTTTTACAAGTAATTTTCCCCACTTGATTTTTCTTTTATAAAATCCATAGAACAGTGTTTATGATACAGCCATTTAATATATGTACAAATTGTAAAGAATATGTATAAATGTTTTACACAAATGTAAAAGCATGTAGAAGCCAACATATAAATAAATTGTTTAAAAAAACTGTACAGTAAATTCTCAAAGCACTTTTTCAAAACAGTTTTTGGTGGTTTTATTTGATTTTATGTTTCTTCTTTTGGTTTATTACTTTTTATTTCAGCTGCTGAAAATGATCCAGGTAATGAATTTTTCCCCAAAACACATTTCTTCTGCCATGAATTAATAATTTTAGTTTCTTGAGTTGGTATTGCCAGTCCTGGGGGCACACCACCACCAGCTGGAGGGTTACAAGCACAGTGCAGATGGCCTGTGATTGCCTCCCAGATACTCTGATCTCACTGGTATGAGGAAGGGCCAGGAAAACGAAGACGGGATCTGAGAAAAGGAGGCGACGTGGGATCCACAGAGCAGTAGCAGCTCACCGTGAACCAGGAAAGTAAAGAGTTAGAAAAGGTAATCCCCTGGAGCTTGACACTTGGAAGATTCTCCTTCGAGTGGCAGAATTTTTACGACATGGTATGTATTTCCTTCTCTTTGAGATCAAATGTGATCTCTTTGAGATCAACCATGTGGTTCTTATATGTTGATGTTTCAATTTTTAATTATTTTTATCAGCTTTTAGATAAGAGCTATAGTTAATAACATTTATAAATCTTGATAGTGTACAAATATTAATAGTAGATAAGTATTTGGAGAAGAGAGATAAAGGTGTAGTGGGAGGAAAAGGTCAGTCTGCTTGTCAAGCAGGTGGCACTGGTTGCCTGCCACCAGGCGCAACAAGCCCAGATGTCAACCCACTGCATGGTTTGCAGGCGGGGTCACCAAGAAAGACATGACTCACACAGGCACTGGTGGCGGAGCAACGCTTCCCTCACCTAGGGAAGGATGGAGGAGGATCAGCCTCAGTAGTGGCCAGTGGGCCCCCACGGCCAGGCAGGTGGTCTGCTCGCACCCCCTAGCGCAGAGTTGACAGGCTGTAGGACACCTGTCCCAGCACTATCGGTCCACACCTTCAGTGGAGGGACTCTACAGGTGCTACCTAAACCGTGGGAATCCAAAATACTGCAATGTATTATTTAAGGTAGTAAAAGTTACAAGTAGTGGTTGCTGCGTGGAACTGATAACAGCAATGGGTGAAGGTCCTTTTTTTTCTACATGTGTATATTACTCAATTTTTTCAACCTATTTGATTTAAAAACACCTTTCTCCAAGAAAGTAAGAAAGAAAACTTTGAGTCACGTTTTTGGGAGGACATCTGGCCATGGGTCTCGGCACTACCTGGCTTTGCTGGCCGTGTCACGAATGCAGAGCTCTGACTGTGCTCAGCAGCCGACTCAGGACTGTGCAGCGGGTGACCTTGAGCAGCAAGGTGATGCCTGCTGGGGAGAAGACAGGCGGGCTCACTGCTCGCTGTAACGTGGTGGGTTTCCCAAGCTCTAGGTCCTCTCCTATAACTCACACTGCTTGCCCATGCTGTCCTCTGGACCCTCCACTTTCCCTCTTAAGTTTTGAAATGTTATTTTTTTAATGGTTGGGGGCTTCCCACCTGGCTCGCCTCTGGGAGCTGCCTGCAGGGGTGGGGCAAGGGGGAGTCGTCAGTCCTGGAAAGAAGCCCCTGACCGATCTGAAGACACGTTGGTCTGCCCGTAGGCTGGGGCCATGCACTGCTCTGCTGGGTGTGAGACGGCGGTGAGCACAGGCACAGTGACTGCCCACACCAAGTGCCCAGGCCACGGGGAGCAGATAGCCCCATCGATCGTCTTTAAAGGAAGGGTTCTCAGCCACAGGCCATCTTGCCCTCCAGGGGACATGTGGCCTCATCTGGAGGTATTTGCTGAGGGGTGTCACTGTCATCTAGTGGGAAGAAGCCAGAGATGTTGCTCAACATTCTACAATAAACAGCCCAGCCTGCACAGTAAAGAATTATTTGCCTGAAACGTCCCTAGAACCAAGGTTGAGAAACCCTGCTCAAGGTAAGAGACAACTGCTATTTGCCTGGGGATCAGTAGGTGTTTTCAGATGTATACAGAAGGAGCTCAATAAAGGCGCGTGGCTGAGGATTAAAAAACATTATCAGTGAAATCTAAAAGACCAGGATAGGCTGGGCATGGTGGCTCATACCTGTAATCCCAGCACTTTGGGAAGTCGAGGCAGGAGGATCACTTGAGCCCAGGAGTTCGAGACCAGCCTGGGCAATATAGTGAGATCCCATCTCTACAAAAAACAAAAATTAGCCAGGCATGGTGGCATGTGCCTGAAGTCCCAGCAATTTAGGAGGCTAAGGCAGGGGAGGATCGCTTGAGCCCAGGAACTTGAGGTAGCAATGAGCTATGGTCGTGCCATTGCATTCCAGCCTGGGGGACAGAGTGAGATCCTGCCTCTAAAAGTAAAAGACTAGGGAAGTGCTGGAATAGAAAGTGACAGGAGAGGTGCCCAGACTAAAATTACAGGACCAGGAGCCAGGACATGGCTGTTAGGGATTGAACTTCTTCAGTTCTTTAGGCATGTGATTAGGGGTGATCTTTACTATAAAATCATTTTCGTGAATCCTTTTTTACGACGAATTTGTATTGTGATCCAAAAAGCATCTAAGCTGTTGGATATAATACCCAAATCATCTGTTCACTGCACATTGGTTAGTACCAAACCAGGCATCGATTCCCTCCAGGTACAAATCTCATTCCATGCTTATACCCAGCCTGGGATGTGGGAGCCATCACAAGTTTGGGGACCTTCCTACCAGTGAGGAAACACTTGGTAAGGAGATCTGAATTGTGAGTTAGGAGCCTAGGGCTCTGGTCCCACTCTGATGCCAGCATCTGTCACCTCGAACAAGTCAGCTCTGCTGTCCCATCTGCTCATCCCCGGAGTGGGAGCGTGACAAGGAGGCGTCCGGGAGCCCCTCCCCGCATCGATGGGGAAGAGCAGGACCAACGCTCAGGCATGGACTCTCCTGGCTTCAGCCAGGGGCATCCCCACGCTGGTACAGCCTCCCCTGGACTGCCTCCCACGTGACCCCGTGGGACCAGCCCCCACCACAGCTTAAGGTCAGGGCAGGGTGTGTCCCAAAACTGTCCCCATCACTCCTCAACCCTGCAATTTGAAAGTAGGAACCAGGCCCCCCAGGTGTTACCCTGGCTGCTCCTGGCACGCCGGCCTCGCAGGAGAGAGGAGCTGCAGAGCAGGGCGGCCGGGCATCCCCGCGGGCCTGTCTGTCTCACCGACTCCCGTGGCACTTGGTGCGGGCAAGCCTGCTGCTGTCTCCACACATGGGAATTAAAGCCCAGCAGCAGCAGTGCCTCTGCCCTGAGCCTCCCAAAAGTGTCAGTAAGTTTTTCTGATTCCCTTAGCCTTGCCAAAGTCTGATCCTTCACAAAATGATGAGCCCCTAAAATAACGAGAGAGTTCTGAAATCTTTCTTCTTCCCTACAAGGGGCATTCGTTAGGCTGCAGGAAAGGGAACCGGTTCTCTCCAAGATTTTAAAAAGTTCCTCCTAGTGTTTGGCATGCGGTCTCTGGGCCTTCCAGCGACACTCCCAACCGCGCGGTCTCTCAGGGAAGTGCCAACCGCCCGAGACACTCTTTGCACTTACTGCCTAAACATTAACGCCAATGCCGTGTGATGTGCTTTGGCTGGAAAATGAGCCCGAAGTCTGTGGAGACCCAAAGAGGGAGGACCCAGCCTTGTTAGGACTGTCCTGGGGCCAGGGTCAGGGCCTTCCGAGGGGTCGGGGCCAGGTGCCCACCCCTCTCTCTGTGCAGGGAGCTGCAAGCTCACCCCCTTCTCATGCTTTGTTTGCCTAATTTGGATTATTTTAAAAATTGATTCTGTTTTCTGATTAGCACCCAGGATATTTTTGGTGAGATATTAATAGCGGTTTTGCATTTTGTTTCTTAGGCATCAAATATAAATCTTGTGCAAAGAAGCTACAGGCGGTCATTAACGGAAGGCGTTCCTAGAACCGCAGGTGGGAAACCCGCTCTGCCCGGCCTCTCTCCTTCACCAGTTCCCCCGTTACACAGATAAGGGAGCAATCTCGGGCTACATTCATTTCAAGCCTTCCTCTAACAAAGGGTAGCGATTAGTCAGGCATTCATCTGGGCCTCCAGGAGATGCCGTATCTTAGCTGGAGAAGCTGGTGCTCAGCTGCAGGGTCGGCGGGCAGGGAGGCCCCGGTGGGACAGGCAGGCTGGAGGCAGGACCGGAAGGAGGCCGGTGTGTTGGCGAGACGGCACCTGCCTGTGCTCTCCCGTGAACAACCCGGCTTTGTCCCTGAGTCAGCAGAGTGGTGGTGGGGTTTGCATTTGTAACAGCTCCCTCTGGCTGGCCACAGAGAGCGGAATGGAGGACATTATTAGAGAGGACAAGTTTGGACGCAGAAACCAATTAAAGGGCTGTTGCCGTGATTCGGGCCCGAGACAGGAGCAGTGTGGACCAGTGTGCAGGGCAGGCATGGAGCAGAGTGGGCAGGGTGGAGAAGTATTCCCAGGAGAGATCCGTGGGCTTGGAGGCAGATGGAAGCAGAGCAAGAGGAAACGCCCAGGCTCCTGGTGCCACCCACGGAGTTGCAGAACACAGGAGGGGAGTGACTGAGACTGAGCACACGTGGGACAGGCTTTCAGGGTGGCCACAGGACCCCCAACTGGGGCTGATGAGTAGACAGGAACACATGGATGTGCGGCAGCCCCGAGAGGCTGCTGCGGAGACCCACACTGGACAGTCAGAGGAAGGGACTGATGAGAGCAAGCTGTCGTGTAATTACTGTGGGAGAGAGTCTAGGGGAAGAAGAGGGTTGAGCCAAGGACAGCGGGAGATATGTAGATAGACAATTTAATATCTTTGAAGTATTTCAGTCTTTACGTGCAGTTTGTATTCTCTCTTAGCGTTATATCATTTGGTTTCCCTCATTGCATTAGAACTACTTTTATATACATAATTTTTTTTTTTTTTTGAGACAGAGTCTCGCTTTGTTGCCCAGGCTAGAGTGAGTGCCGTGGCGTCAGCCTAGCTCACAGCAACCTCAAACTCCTGGGCTCAAGCAATCCTGCTGCCTCAGCCTCCCGAGTAGCTGGGACTACAGGCATGTGCCACCATGCCCGGCTGATTTTTTCTATATATATTAGTTGGCCAATTAATTTCTTTCTATTTGTAGTAGAGACGGGGTCTCGCTCTTGCTCAGGCTGGTTTCGAACTCCTGACCTTAAGTGATCCGCCCGCCTCGGCCTCCCAGAGTGCTAGGATTACAGGGGTGAGCCACTGCGCCCGGCCTTGTAGACATAATTTCTAATGGCTGCATAATTATACCATGTATTTTTGTACATTGGAGAACCCACATTTCAAGTTAGGTTTATGGAGTCATAGACAATTGTGAGAAATGGGATGAGTGCAGGCGTGTGCAAAGTCTAAGGCTGCGGTCCCAACCCCTAGGCCACAGAGCTCTGCTGCCACCAGTCCCCACTGCCTGCCACCCCACCCTGGGCTGTGCAAAAATTGTCTTTCATGAAACTTAGGAAGAGGGGCTGCACGGCAAGAGGGGAGCGGCCGGCAAGCGAGCCAAGGCTTCATGGGTATTTACAGCCACTCCCCATCGCTCACGTCACCGCCTGAGCTCCCCTCCCTCTGCCCTCCCATCCATTCGTGGAGAAATTGTCTTCCATGGTCCCCCGGTGCCAAAAAGATTGGGTACCGCTGGTCTAAGGGACATCTTGGGCACTACTAAATGGTGAGGGGGGATGGGGTCAGGAAAACTTGATGTCGTAGTCCGTTAGGACCCTGTGACAAAACACCTTAGACTGGGTAGCTTATAAACAACAGAAACTTATTGCTCACAGCTCTGTTATAGTGGAGGCCGGGAAGTCCCAGATCACGGTGTCATTGGCTCCATGAACAAACACGTAATGACACCCCCCATATATGTTTTCTTATGCTTGGGATTCCCAGGCCAGTAGGGTTCAATGACCAGGACAGTATAATTCTGTTTAATCCTTTTACCTCATGAGTTGACTCCCAGAAACGGCAGACTTCTCACAGGATACCAACACCAAGACTCACCATCCATCACCGACCTGTGACTTCGGAATGAGACCTCCTGCACGCGCTGCCTTCAACACGACCTGCCCCAAAACACATAGCCACCTTCCTGAACTCCTTGTAAAACCCCCTACCCTCAGTTGCTCGGAGAGACAGACTGGAGGCAGGTCTCCTGTCCCCTAGGTGACGTCACCTGTAATAAATTCTCTTTCTTCCTTGACAGTCCTCATTGTCTCAGTAATGAGCTTTCTGTGCAGCAAGCATCTGGATCTAGGCCGGAACGCCCCTGCGGGTTGGTAACAGAGGTGCCGAGATTCAGTGTCTGGCCAGGGCCTGCTCTCTGTTTGCCATGTCCTCACGTGGCTGAAGGGGCAAAGGGACTGGGGCACTCCCTTCAACTGCACTTCCCCAAAGGCCCCTCCTCTTAATACTACCACACTGGGTATTAGGTACCAACATACGAAGCTGGGGGACACCAACATTCAGGCCGTAACTCAGGAAGGCGGGTGGCCTTTCAGCAGGGCCCCGAGACACAAGTGGCCTGCACTTACCCTTGGAACCTGTGTGCATGTGAGCACCTATCCTTCCCTGTCCCCACTTTAGAACAACAGCCTCTCCTGGATCAGTCAGTTTCCTGACAGGATGGGGACTCCTTTCCTTGCCTTCCGGTCTCCTGGACCAAGGAGCCGAAAGAGACCAAGCAGCAGCCGTGGCTCTAGGTCTAGAGCAGGCGTCCTCAAACTATGGCCTGCGGGCCACATGCAGGTGTTTTTGCCTGTTTGTTTTTTTACTTCAAAATAAGATATGTGCAGTGCGCATAAGAATTTGTTCATAGTTTTTTTAAAACTATAGTCTGGCCCTCCAACAGTCTGAGGGACAGTGAACTGGCCCCTGTTTAAAAAGTTTGAGGACCCCTGGTCTAGAGTGACCCTTGTGTCTTCTGGTGGAAGCATTTCCCTCCTGCAGCCATTTCCATTATGGAGGGCAAAGTCTTCACTGTTCCCTTTATACATAAAGTATGTATTTGTTCCTGAACTAGAGTCATAAAGCTGTCAATTGTTAGCAGACCATATTTAATATTATCAATATGATTGGGTTTAAACCTGTCATCTTACCATTTATTTTTTAATATCTTTGTTCTTTTTCTTCTTTTCCTGCTTTCTTTTGAATTAAATACTTTTTATGATTTTATTTTATCTTCAATATGACCTCCCTTCTCCCTCTGTGATGTTTGTTCTAGGGTTTACTATATACATTTAACTTAGCACAGTCTATTTTCAAATAATATTGTGCCACTTTACATATAAGAACCTTAAAATATTTTACTTCCATTTTCCCCATCTATACTTTGTGTTATTATTGTCATACATTTTATTCTATATATATTATAGACTCAACAATACATTATTATTTTTGTTTTAAACAGCCAATTATCTTTTAAAGTGTTTTTTAAATGATGAAGAAGTCCTGCATTTACTGTCGGTAGTACTGTGCCACTTACAACCCTGTCATTCCCTTGTGTAGATCTGAATTTCCATCTAGTATCATTTCCATTCTGCCTGAAGAGTTTTCTGTAATATTTCTTGTAGTATAAGTTAATTGATTGTGTCAACTTTTGTTTGTCTGAAAAAGTCCTTATTTTGACTTTAATTTTGAAAGATATCTTTATTCAGGACAGAATTCTAGATTGATTGCTTTTTCTTTTCCTTTTGGTATTTTAAGGATTTCACTCTATTGTCTTCTAGCTAGCATAGTTTCAGATGACATATCTGCTATCATTCTTATCTTGCTCTCCTGTATACGTGTTTTTTTCCCTTAGCTACTTCTTAGATATTCTCTGTATCACTAGTGTTCAGCACTTTGATTATGATGTGCCTGAGTGTACTTTTCTTCATGCCCCTTCTACTTTGGATTGGTTAAGATTCTTAGATCCATGAGTATAAAGTTTTCATCAAATCTGAAAAACTTTTGGCCCTATTTCTTCAAATATTCTTTCTATCTCTCTCTTTCCCTTTCCTTAATTTCTGGGACTGCCAAGACATACATATTAAACCACTTCATATTGTCCCACAGATCACGGATGCTCTGTTAATCCGTTTTTCTCCGTGTGAATCTCTGTGAGCAGTTACTATTGCTGTGTCTTCAAGCTTACTGATCTTCTCTTCTGTGGTGTCTGTGTGTTGTTAATCCCGTATCATGTATTTTTTTATTCCAGAAACTGTATTTTTCATCTTTAGAAGTTCCATTTGGGTCTTTTTGTATTATTTTCTCATTATATTTATGTTTTCCTCTACCTTCGTGAATAAATGGAACATATTTATAATAGCTCTTTTAAAGTCCTTATCTGCTAACAACATCACATATTTCATTTCTGTGTCTTTGCTGTTGGTCGATATTTCTCTTGGTGATGGGTCATATTTTCCTGTTTCCTTGCATACCTGGTATTTTTTTTTTATTAGATGTTGGGCATTATAAAATTGTACATTGTTGGGTGCCAGATTTGGTAGTATTCTTCTAAATAGCGTTGGGTTTTTTCTCTGACATGTAGTTCAGTAACTTGAAATCATTTTGATCCTATAAAGGTTTGCTTTGAAACTTTATGGAGTGGAACCAGAGCCATCTTCTTATGTGAAACTAATTTTGTCTGATTTCACTCAACTCAGTGAGACTGATGAACTCTATTTGGTTTCCCCCACCTGGGCCTGGAAACCACATTCAGGCAGTAATCTGGAGCCCTTGTGGGGCTCACCTTGTATATTTCTCCTCTCTTGGTTATCAGAGTCCTGCACTTCCTGATGTCTGATGTCTGAAAATATTTTCACATATGATGTCTGGTTTTCTCTTTACTTAAGGATGGCTAGAGGGGCAAACTGGCCTCTGTTGCTTCATCATGGCTAGAAGTAGAAAACCCATCATCTATTTTATAAATCTAAGGTCGGAGGTAGTTTTCCTATTAACAGAGAAAGAACATCTTAACACACACATTCCTCAAAATTTATTTTCATTTCCAAGCATGTTTCAGTGATCTTTATAGTAGACATTACAACTTTTATGTCACTTGGTTCTCATCTTCTAGACCCACTGGTGGATCATGCTTCCCCATCTCTGTAAGTTAGACATCACTGTGTGACTTGCCTTGGCCAAAGAAATGCAGCCGGGAGCACCGTGCACAGTTCCACGTGGAAGCATGTCCTTCTATCCTTCTCTTCCGTCCACAGCAACAGTGGGGTTGAGTGTTGACATAACGGGGCTGAAGAGTTGAAGCAGCTCAGAAGGCTGAGCCAGCACAGAGGAGAGACAGCCCGGGTTGCTGCTTGGATCTGTAGCAGAATTTGCAAAAGCAAGAAAGGAACGCCCGCTCTGTTGAGCCATTGAGCCTGGCTCTGTCAGGCAGCAGGGGCGAGCCCCGCCTACTGGCTGGTACCGTCCCCCTTCTGCATTGAGCCAGAGCATGAGCTCACCCCGCCCCTCAACAGGGGTCTAGAAATGCGTTGGCTTAACAAAGCAGGAGCATTAGAAAATGTGCCATCTGGAAAACTATCAATCCACCCCCCAAATGTGAAGAGCAGGAGGAAGCAAAACAACAAAAATTTACAAAAGCAAATAAATCATCTTGTGAGATTGGATTCTTTTGTTGATGTGTAAATCACTTCCAGATGGATCAAATCAATTGTAATTCAGACAGGATTATTCTTCCCTGACACACATCTAAACAGAGATTGGCAGGTTAAT
This sequence comes from Mirza zaza, assembly GCA_008750895.1. NCBI lineage: Eukaryota > Metazoa > Chordata > Mammalia > Primates > Cheirogaleidae > Mirza > Mirza zaza. The sequence continues at coordinate 135,286 of VSMD01062866.1, read as the reverse complement.
TAGCACATGCGGAAGGTATACAGCTGCAATAGGAGGGGGGTGACCCTTGGGGAATTGAAGAATTTCTCTGAGAAGCCACAGCTCTGGATGCTCTTTTGCATGATATTAGCTCAGCCTTCCCTAATGTCCTTGGAAATTTCTTTGTGGTTAAGATTTATCTTCCAACCACTTTTGATAGCAGCTTCTTTCAACCTGCTTCTAAAATAGGAATTCTTACCCTGGGGCCCAGATAATCCTGGGGCGTGGGAGAGAATCGGTGAGCCCCATGGGACTGTAGGCCAGTGATTCATGTGCATAGTTTACACTCCTGGGGAAAGGATTTGTACCTTTCATCAGGTTCTTAAAGGTCTGGGTGAGTCAGTAAAGGTCAATTTCCATACCCAGCCAGACTTCTGTTTCATATTTTATCACCCGTACCCTGTTTTGTTTCTGGAATTGCTGCTTCTCTTTCCTTTTTCTGACAACACACGCGCTGAAGGAGTGTTGTGAGGAGGGGAGGGGTGAACAATCCCCTCCCCCCACCGGCTCTCCAAGTTTCGGGCGATTCCTCGGGTCAGCCGTCTGAGCCAGACAGTATTTGAACCCATGCCACCACGGCGGCGGCACCCAGTGAGGCTCCTGTGCACAGAGCCACCCGGCGGGTGACAACCGACACACCATCTGCTCTCGCCCTCCGGCTGGAGGAGGGCAGAGGTGGCGAGTAGCCAAGCGGGGAAGGCGGGGAGGCTGCCCGACAGTAGGCGCGTTGCCTTTCCGCCCAGCGTGGAGCTTCAGACTTTTCGGGAAGAACGAGAGAAGGCGTGGCAGAGAGAATGAAAGAAAGGACAGAGAACCGCAGGAAGCAGTGCGGGGATTTCTGCATAGGTCTTGGCGCTGAGAGGCAGAGGAGGCGTGTTCAGCTAAAAGCGAGCAGACCCTCGCAGCCCAGCCGGGAAGAGAGCAGGACAGGCGCGGCCCAGGCACTGTCGCCTGCGTGAGCACGTGCGGGCGGCGTGGATAACGGAGCCGGCGGGGGGGCTTCCCGCTCACACGTGGCGGGTTTTCAGTGTATACGTTTGCTTAAAAACAAACTGTGGGACATTTTCATAGAATAGCGCCATGTCCCGGTCGAGAATCGTCCACAGAACGCCTTTAACAGGGTGCTTTGGGAAGCCGTAGAAGTGAGGACTCGAAAGACAGACGTGCACCAGCGGACCTGGGACTGCAGCTCCTTTTTTGTTTTGTTTTGTTGTTGTCAGAGACAGGCTCTTTCTCTGTCACGCAGGTTGGAGTGCAGTGGCGTGATCACAGCTCACTGTAGCCTCGAACTCCTGGGCTCAAGCAATCCTCCCACCTCAGCCTCCTGAGCTGCTGGGACCAGAGGTGCAGCCACCACGCCCGGCTCCCTTTTCCCTTTTATTCCTGGTCACTGAACTGCGGCACATCCTCTGTTACCGACTCTGTTACATTCTGCATGGATTCATGTCTGGTTTGTGGTTAAAAGAGTCCCATGGCTTGGTCTGCGACAGCACTGTAATACTTATTTCCCCCCACTTCCTGCGGAAACCTCGCCGCGGTGCAGTGGTAAGTCGGTCTCCCATTCCTAGGGCTGTGCTGCCAAAACAACGGTCTGTGCGTCAGTCGGCAAGCGCGGAAACCTCCTCAGCCGGCTGAAGTCGTCAGCAGTAGGGTAGAACACGGGTTCTCTCAGGGAGGTAAAATATGAAGTCAGAGAGGGAGTGGAGCCAACAGAAGAAACACTAGGGGAGAAGTTAGGAGACCTAGTGCCTCCTAAGTCCTGTCAATCAGAAATGATTCCTGATTATTCACCATGATTGCCCTGGGGAGGAAATAAATGAGATATGGAAAAAAATGAAAATAAAAAGTATATTTTAATAACACAATGCATTGCTATAAGTTTGGAGACAGAATTTATAACTAAGTTCGTAAGGATGCATTAAGCTTTATGCTAAAAGAACAAGACTGATGATCAGGTACATAGAGGACATTGCTGCTGATCATCTAACTCAAAATCTGTTGGTTCCCAGCACCTTTCTCTCTTGTCCATCTCAACTGAAGGGACTGGAAAAGTCTCCACTGTAGCTCATGGAGGCCACGTGACACAGCTCTGGCCAATGCGTCTTAAGTAGAAATTTGTTGGGGGCTTCTAGAGGAACTTTTGCCTTTTTCTTATAAAAGAGACAAATAAAGCTGGTGTGAGTTCCTCTTTTTTTCTCAACCTTGAATATCAGTATGATGCCTGGAGCTAAAGCAGCTATTTTGTGATTATGAGTCAACAAGCCAACATGCTAAGATAAGGAAGAGAAACTTTGCCTGGGTCTTTGATGACATTGCTGGGCTGCTACTCTGGCCCTGGATGACCTGCCTTGAGACTTGTTTGCTTAAATCTTTGCTGGTTGAGTTTTCTGTTACTTCCACCAAAAGCATTCCAAAGTCCACCTCATTCCAAAGTACACTTTGCACCTAACAGTATAAAGTGCTATAATATGTTATAGGCTATATGTTTAGACTTAACCAAATTGATTTTATTCACAGGAAATCACCATGTAGTAATTTGAAATTTCACTTTAATTTTCAAAACTATCTGTATGGTGAAGCAAAATTTAGGAGAAATGCTTTTAAACTTGTATTTTGAACATTTGTAAACATACATAGAAGTTTCTCACACACCCACGGATGGGGTCAGGGGCAGCCTCTGTGCGCCTGCCTCCAGGGACGGGGACTTGCTCCTACAACAGGCAGCCTCTTTGATCCCAGCACAGCTCTGATTGCTAGAAGGGTCTTCCAGATGTTGAGCCAAAACCTACCCCCGTGTAGCTTTTTATTCCACTCTGTGGAGTGTCAACACACAGGCCTTTTTATAAAACACTTCATGTTACGTTTCATTTTCTCTGCGAATCTTGCAGCCCACTCAGAAGAGGGGTATTTCTGGAGAAAGGTTATGGACAGACAGGAAACAGCCCTGCCCACGCCCGAAGCGACGGCACAGTTGGGGCCCTGTTCGTCCTGCCCCTCCCCGCCCCACCCCCCTCCGTGCAGGGAATGCCAGGAAGGAGGCGCTGGCGCGGGGCCCTTCCTCCCTCCTCCGCCGCCCACCGGTTTGCCCGGCTCTTGTGCCGCAGCCCGGGAGGTGGGGGCTGCAGGGACAGACCTGCCTTGTCAGAGGCCCTGCCCCTGCCTGTATGTAGTAGGTTCTCCTGGATGTGGAATTGAATCGAACAAGTGTCCTAAGGCCAAGCACACCTTGCCGCTGTTGGCATTTGAAACCCCCCCCCCCGCACACTTGCGGCGGGTGTGCTTTGCGTGGTTTTCCCAGCTGCAATGCCAGGTCGGGGCCGAGGCCCGGCTGACAGGCGGGCACACCTGTGCGGGAGCGTGGTCTTGGCCACAGAAGCCACAAAGCCCCGCTGGTCCTCAGAGCCCACAGGCGCCCGCAGTCGACCCGCCCACCCGGCAGGTCTGCTGACTTTCAGTAACAAACCAGAGGGCGCGAGGGACCTGGGAGCTGAGGGCGGCCCGGCTCTCCGACCCTCGGCCCTGCAGCTTGCCGAGTGCACCACCCGGTCGGTGGCTCCTGCGGCTGCCGGGCGCACGCTGGCGGGCTGTTAACATGTGTCTGGGATGCCCCAGCCCCTGGGCTGGCCGTGCTGCATCCTCTGGGAGGTCACAGCCTTGAGGGTTCTGCTTGAAAATCTGCTGAGACCCAGACCCAGCTGTAAGGTCCTAAGTCAGGTCATGTGTGTGTATGTGTGTGCGTGCGCGCACGCAAGCGTAGACACAGATGTCAGTGCCTCATGTGCTTTATTTACAAAGAAGAACAGCTCGCAATGAACTTCCGAACCAACCCTCCCTACTAACAGCTCTGCGACACCTGTCCCCCAGCGCCAAGGCAGCGGCCCCCAGACAGGCTTCCCCAGGGGACTGAGCCAGGCGCTCTCAGCCCTCACCTGCTCTCGTGGCTCTTCCTAGCACCGGCGGGGGAGGGGTGATGGCAAAGACACGCAGCTGTTTCTGTGTCCGCTGACACGGGGCATCTAGAAAGGGACTAACTGTTCTCTTGGCTGGTAACTGTCAGCTCAGTCTCATTCGAATGCCCCTGTTTCTCCTGGGCCTTGGGCTGCCTGGGGTCAGGCACACGAAAGGAAACTTCCTGCTTCTCCGACGACTGTAGCTACCTGCGCTGGGTCGCAGGGCTCGGTCCGTGGGAAGGAAAGACCAGGGCACGTATCAGCTGAGCTGCCGTTTACGCTGTGTCTGCTTAAGAGACTCAGTTTCCCACCCAGCTCCAAAGCAGGTGGGCGTCATTCCCCCCCGCCCCCCCCCCGCCACAGGACTCACCAGGCACCCCGGCACCGGGGTGTGCGACCCTAAACTGTGCAGGCGTGGCCCTGGCTTCACCGAGCCAGCGGGACCGTGGCAAGACCCGCTGCAGCGCCGGCTCACGCTTACACGGTGCCTGCCACCTGCCAGGCTCTGTCCTAGCCTTTGACAAATGATGATGCACTTAGTGCTCACAACATGTTTGTATAAACGGTAAGGAATCTGAGGTGATGGTTCAAGGTCGCCCAGCATGGAAGGGTGGATCCAGGATCCAAACCCTGGCCTCGGAACCCTTGCATTGAACTCCTGCAGATCCCGTCTGGGTAGAGGCAAGCGCGCAAAGCACAGATTTAGGAAAGTTTGCACAGAGCGGCGTGCAGGCCCGTGCTGGGGAAACCGGTCAGATCCCTCTGGAAGGACACGTGTAGGTGGAAGAAAGCGGGCCGGGAAGGGCTCAGCCACTCCAAGACGGTTTGTGGGACGGGACAGACCGGCCCCTGGAGTTGGGCCTTGGCACCATCACGGGGCCACACAAGGACAACGTGCCTGGACCACGGGGGGCGAGGGAGCGTGAAGGGGCTGCTGGGGACAGCAGGGCCAGGCAGGCCACTCGAGGACAGTGGATGCCCCCAAAGAGCCATTGAGCCGAGCATGGGGTGACACAATCCGATCTGTGTGCCGAGCGCAGACAGGGTTGGAGCAGGAGTCGGGGGCACAGGGTGGTCGCGGGGGCCAGGAGGAGAGACGGCCCCCAGCGAGGCTGACCTAGGCTGGATTTAGAATGCACAGCCAATGCCCAACCCGCAGCGCCAGCCTTGCTTCCGGCAAGAGACAAAGCCACAGCAAACTTAGTTAGGGATCTGACTGGCTTTTATTTGTGAGCCAGGAATTGGGGCGCCTCCCTTATGTGAACTAGGGTGCGCCCTCACTGGCGCTGGCAGGAGACGGTGCTGCAAGGCGGGGACGCGGAGGCGGAGCAGCAGAGGAACGCTGACTGGTTCACCTCGGGTGACTGTAGGTACGTTTCTGTCAGGATGGAAGCAGAGGGGACTCCTTGTGACGCTGAGTCAGGCACATTGGAATCTGCCGTTTTCAGGAGAAAAGAAAAAAACATCTGGTCTGTTTTGGCATCTGTTTCCTTAAACTGTTTCCAGTTTGATGTGTGGCATTTAGTGGAAGTGACTCCGTGTGGGTTTGGTCGTCTCCCGGGGCCCGGTGCTGTATGACCGTCGAGCCTTTGGTCAGGCGCTCACCTGAGTGGGAGCTCGGTCTCGAACCCCCGACCCCAAGGAGAGCCTGACCAGATGGGGGCCATCAGCCCTGGTCCTGGTCGCCATCCTTCGGGGTCTCCAGCTTGATACCATGGACTGAAACGCTGAGTTTAAATATGTTTAAACTAATGAGTTCATAATGAAAGTAAAAAAGAAAAAAAAAACTCATTGGTCACCATCAGAGGACATCAGAACAATTTTGTGAGTTCCCAACAACTCGTTACTTTGAACACTAGTAAATACAGAAAAATAATCCTATTCTTCCTGTTTTGTTAATTTTTGTTCGTGTCACCACTGGGTGTACAAATAGCAGATGAGAATTTGCCATTGATAGAAGCATTTTAGCTGCTAACTGAAGAAGGAATGATAGAACGTAACTATTTTACAAGGATTAAGGCATCGATGATCAAGGCTACATCACAGAGTCAGACGCAGGCTTACGAGGGGAAGGACACACCCCACCCACGGAATGCTCTACTCATGCTTCTAGGTGCAACCACCAGGCCACCACGGCAGAGGAACACGCTAAACACTGCCACAGGGACACATTCAGCAAAATCCAGTCTGTGGTGGACCACTGGACATGCACCCTTGGTTTTTTTTAACAAGTGACTTGCAAGGGAAAAAAATAAATAGAAAACCTAGGTATTAAAAGGGATTGAAGAGATGTCAGTCATTTTGTGTAAGCAATATTTGGGTTCCACTCACACAAACTATGGGAAAAAACTTATGACATGAAATAATTGGAAATGTGAACATTAACTGATAATATTAAATAACTATTATTTTTAAAATGATACCAATCTGCAAGGTTATGCAATTTCTCTAGCAGTTTTAAGGATTCAGAGTTAGGCTACTAAACAATTCATTGAAAGTTGCAGTTTGGGCCGGGCGCGGTGGCCCATGCCAGTAATCCTAGCACTCTGGGAGGCTGAGGCAGGTGGATTGTTTGAGCTCAGGAGTCCGAGACCAGCCTGAGCAAGAGCGAGACCCCGTTTCTACTAAAAATAGAAAGAAATTAGCTGGACAACTAAAAAGATATAGAAAAAATTAGCCAGGCATGTGGCGCATGCCTGTAGTCCCAACTATTCAGGAGGCTGAGGCAGGAGGATTGCTTGAGCCCAGGAGTTTGAGGTTGCTGTGAGCTAGGCTGACGCCAACAGCACTCTAGTCCGAGCTACAGAGGCGAGACTCTGTCTCAAAAAAAAAAAAAAGTTGCAGTTTGAATAAGTGAATAAGTTAATTAGTAAGTTAAGAATATTGGAATTGTTTGGACTTAAATATTAACTTAGTATTTAAGTTTTAAGTATGCAATATCTAATGAAATACGGTTGGCCCTTGAACAGCATGGGTTTGAATCGTACAGGTCCACTTTTACATGGATTTTTTTCAACAAACATATTGGAAAATTTTTTGGAAATGTGCAACAATTTGAAAAACTTGCAGACAAACAGAGTAATTTAGAAATATTGAAAAAATTAAGAAAAAGGTATGTCATGAATTCATGAAAGTAGATACTAATCTATTTCATCATTTGCTAACAAAAAATACACACAAATCTATTATAAAAAGTTAACATGTATCAAAACTTATGCACACACACACCCTGCACATGGCACCATTTACAGTCTAGAGAAATGTAAACAAATTTAAAGATGCAGAATTGAATAGTAACTGCATAAAATTAACCAGAGTACATACTGTAGGACTGCGATGATTTCCTAGCTGCCCGCTGTTGCTATCGCAGTGTTGTGAGAACGCACTTAAAAGCCGGAGACGCTCATCCTGTCCACACGAGTTCATCTCTCCAGTAAATTGCCTGTCTCGGTAATAAGCTTCTCACGTATTTCTCCTCGTGCTTGTGCAACAGCATAAACCTTGAATAACAGCAGGGCACCGGCGCGAAGTGGCAGGGGTGGTGCTGGAAGTGCTCTTGAGAGGCAGCGAGCAGTCCTGGCATCACAGGGACAGGTTGACTCGCCGGCTGCGTCCTGTAGACTGAGGCCCGCACCTGCGCGTGCCCCATTCGGGCAGGAGACGCGTCTTGAGAACAGGCAGATCTCACAGGGTCCACAAAGACACTACAGTCCGCTCAGTGTATTTCTTCTCTCTTATGGTTTCCTTAATAGCATTTTCTTTTCTCTAGCTTGATTGTAAGAATATGGTATGTAATACATTTAACATACGAAACATGTGTTCATTGACCATTTATATTATTGGTAAGGCTTCCAGTCAACAGTGGGTTATTAGTATCGATAGTTAAGTTTTGGGGGAGTCAAACGTTATGTTCATATTTTTGACTGCTCAGGGGTTGGCTGCCAGCACCCCGGCCCCAAGTTGTTCAAGGATCAACTGTATTTATGTTAAAAAGTACTTTGCAAAACTATGAAGTTTTATTTAAAGCATACAGTTAAAATCTTGGAAAGCCAGAAAGTCATTACACATTGAGAATCAATAAATATATTATTTGCTGATGGGCCGATTTGTTTTGCCGGTATATTGGTGATCGTATTTTTTTAAAACCCAAAGAGGGACGTGTGGTCTGACAACAGGCTCTTTTCTAATTTATGGATGTATTTAGATGAAAACTCTTATTAAGGTATAAAAATTAAATTATAATTAGTTGAACATTTAATGAGTCCCTTTTCAGGGAAATATGAAGTTACACACAACTGAAGCCAACCCAGAAAATCAGATGTATGGTCCCCCTCGAAGTCAGACCCTTCGAGAACTGTCCAGTGTGTTCACCACATTTGAGAAGAGGGGAAACTAAGGCCGGGTGCGGTGGCTCACTCCTGTAATCCTAGCTCTCTGGGAGGCCGAGGCGGTCGGATTGCTCGAGGTCAGGAGTTCGAAACCAGCCTGAGCAGGAGCGAGACCCCGTCTCTACTATAAATAGAAAGAAATTAATTGGCCAACTAATATATATAGAAAAAATTAGCCGGGCATGGTGGCGCATGCCTGTAGTCCCAGCTACTTGGGAGGCTGAGGCAGCAGGATTGCTTGAGCCCAGGAGTTTGAGGTTGCTGTGAGCTAGGCTGATGCCACGGCACTCACTCTAGCCCGGGAAACAGAGTGAGACTCTGTGTCAAAAAAAAAAGCATATAACAGCCAATCACAAAAAAGGTTGAGACGCTGCCTCCGTTATGCATTATAAATGGTGCTGGAACCGCCCTGAATGGACTTCCTACCACTTTCAGTTTGTGGTTTGTGGGAGACCGCAACCTTTTGTGAGCACGATAAAATCTGTATGCATTTCTAAAGTTTTCATATTTGATCTGATTTTATTTTTGACACCGATGACCTCCATATTTGCATCTCTGTCCAGACTTTGCCCTGGGACTCCAGACTTGCATAACCTGCTGCCCACTCAGCTCCTCCACCTGGATTTGTAATCGGCACCTTCCATTCACACGCCCCAACCTGCCCGTGCCACCTGCAGCCACCTGCTCCTCCCACCTGCGACCCATCTTAGCTGATGGCCATGCCATCCTTCCAGTTGCTCTGGCCAAAATCTCCCAGTCGTCCAAAGGCCTGTCTTTCTCTCACATCCCACATCTGCTGCGTTGGCAAATCCTGCTGACTCACCCTCCAGGAATCTATGCAGAATCCGACCTATTCTCCCCGCCCCACCACCGCCAGCCTGGTCTGGGCCCCACCAGCAAGTCCCCAGCGTGCCCAGTAGCCTCCTGCCTGGTCCTGCCTCGTCTCCCTCCCTCTGCCCTTGTGCTCAGGCTTCAACTCAGCTAGAACGGAGCCCCAGTGAAAACATGTATCTGAGCATGTCCTCCTCTGCCCCCATCACTCAGCACAAAAGCCAACGTCATCACAGTGGCCAACAGCCCGGCCCCCTGTTCTCCCCCGGCTCCTCTTCGGCCACCTCCCCGGCTGCCCCAGCGTCCTCTCCCTGCCCAGGGTTTTGCCCCGGTTGTTCCCTGCACCGGGACGCCCGCCCCTCACATACCCACGCGGCTCGCCCCTCGCCTGCTTAGTTCTTAACGCAAACGCCACTCCCCTGTGAGGCTGCCCCGGCCCCTGTCACAGTCGCACACCCCGCTTCTGCCCACTCCTTGTCCTCGCAGCCGCCACCAGCACGTTATGTATTTTGTTTGATTTCCTCTCTGGGGCGGGGGTTTGTGTCTGCTTTTTTCGCTGCTATATCCCCAGCATCCAGAACAATGCTGGGCACAGAGCAGGTGCTCAGTATTTATCCAGTCAATCCGTCAGTCAGAGTAGGAATCCCGGTGATGGTCGAGCAAAAGAAGTGGCGAATCCTCCCCTTCCACAGGCACCTCCTAGGAGGTACCAAGGAGGTTCATTTATTCGTCGCAAAAGCACTTCGGGACGCCTGCTGCCGTCAGGCAGTGTCCCAGGCACCAGGGCTACACCAGGGCCAAATTAGACTGAATGAAGCACAGGAACCCCTGCCTGGGAGCTATGGCAGGGGCCATGGACGACAAACAGGATAAATAAGTCAGCTGCTCATTACAGAGTGGTAAGTGCTAAGGAGAGAAATAAAACAGGGAAAGACGTGACATGTTGGGGGTACATTCGTCTCTGCACAGGCTGCCTCAACACAGCACCGAGGACTGGGTGGCTGAAGCAACAGAAATTTACTTTCTCACAGTTCTGGAAGCTGGAAGTCCAAGATCAAGGTGTCAGCAGGGTTGGTTTCTGCTGAGGTCTCTGTCCTTGGCGTGTGGACAGCCGTCTTGTCCCTCTGTCTCCACGCGGTCTTCCCTCTGTGGCCACACACCTGTGTCCAAGTTTCCTCTTCTTATAAGGACACCAGTCGTGTTAGATCAGGACCCACTGGAATGAGCTCCTTTCCACTTAACCTCCCTTTAAAGACAGCATCTCTAAGTGCACCACGTTCTGAGGGCCTGGAGGTTGGGAGTTCAACACGTGGATTTGGGGGGACACAATCCAGCCCCTAACGGGGCAGGTGGTGGAGGATGTTCAGATGGGGACAGGAAGGCCTCACTGAGGAGACAATGTTTTAACAGACCTGAAGGACGCAGGAGCAGCAAAGGCTCACGCAGGGCTCGCCTGGGGCACGTGCAGAGGGACGCGGACAGCAGCCTGCCGGCTGGATGGAGCAGAGAGCAGCTGCAGGTGGGGACCAAGATGCAGCAGGCCACGGAGCAGCCAGACTGGGGCTCCCCAGGCACGCTGTGCAGAGTGATGGCGTCAACACGACCCCTCTGGCTGCCAGCAGGGCCTGGAGAAGGAGAGGCCTAGATCCAGGCTGGAAATGCCAGACCAGGTGGTGACCAGGTGTCCACTGAGACCCCGCCTCCAGGAGGAAGCCTTTATCCTCCGGTGCTGGCAGGGTTGTTCCCGGCGGGAGGGAACTGTCTCGCCAGATTCTACCTCCTCTGTGGCCGGGAGTGGCCAGGAGTGGCCGGTGCACTCAGGACACCCCTCCGGAGGCCCTGGGGACGGCCAGGCCTGTAGGACTGTGTGGCAGCTCAGCTTCTGCACCCTCTTCCCTCCCTCCCCCTGTGCGCCTCCTGCAGGCATGCCCCCAGCTCAGCGTCTGTGTCATGGGCACCAGCCCAGAGCCAGCAGGACTGAAGCCTTGTCCCCACCTCGCAGAGGCCGGGAGCGATGCGTGCCCAAGGTCGCCTCTAGCTTTACAACCCCATCACCTGCTCAGGCCCCGGGGACATTGAATATGACTGCTGGGCTCAGCCGTAGCAAATATTCTGGGCTGTTCCCACTCTCCACTTTCCCTGTGGCCCTGTCCCTTTGCCACCCCGTCCCAACCCCCTTTCCAGCCTCCCTTCCGTCCTCCCATCACTGTCTCCCTCCTCCCAACACCCGCCTTCCGGGACCTTCCTTCCTCACCTCTAGAGCTCTCGTGCTGGGCTCTTCGCTGCCGGCCTTCCCAGGTGTGCTGGCCAGGCAGTCCTAAAGGGTCCCAGCTGTCCCCTCTGTCCCCGTCCTACTCATCTGGTGCTTCTCCCAGCCAGACTGCAAGAGCCAGCAGACTATACTTAGCCACCTGCATTTCTTCCTTGATTCTTTGCAGCTGCTTTTTGCAGAACCCTCTAGTAACACTGCCCACGCAGAGGTCGCCATTGCCTTCTCACCGAACCACGGTCCTTTTCCACGTCCTCGCTCTTGGAGCCCTTCCTGAGCCTCTCAAACCTCTGGCCTCGCAGGGCTTCCCAGAGCTCTCCGGGCCACGCCCTCGGCTTCTCTGCTTTCTGGGGCTGCTTCTTGCTAGTCTTTTCCTCCTGCCCCTCCCGTGCTCAGACCGCCGCCTCCTGCCCCTGCCTGGCCCCCTCCAGCTGCCGTGCTCTCGTCAGGCCTCTGACATGCGGCCATTGCCAGCTGGACCGCGGCCTCATCTCAACTCAGCACGCCCAAACAGACTCACCTGCCACTGACGACCCACGCAAGTGACCAAGGCAAAGTCTCCATCGGTGGCGGTTCACCAAGCCACAGTTGGAGGGCGCACCAGGGGACAAACCGCAGACAAACTGACTATTTTTCCAAAGGGGAATTTGGGGACTTTAGTATTTAAAAGGGAAACCTTATAGACAAAAAAAGGAGAGGGCGAGGTAACCTGTTACATTCTTGTGAGGCTCAGGAAACATTTTGCATAAGAGGAGAGATAAAGGGAGTGAAGGGTTAGAGTGTTTGATCTCTGTTCTGCACCTGGGAAGATAAACTTGTCCTCCACATTCATTAGCACGGAACTGAACAGACTTCAGTTTCAGGAGCTAGACTTAGCCTGCAGACCCAAAGTTGCCGTGTGCCTGTCCATGTTTGTGGGAGGCCAGCGAGGAGTTCCTGGTGATCCGTGGGGACCGTCTGTCCTTGGCAGGTGCCTGAGGGCTGTCAGCTCCCCTGGGGTCTGGCCCTGGCCGATGCAAGGTAGCAGGGCTGGAAGGGGGTGTCGGGTGAATCAGCTTCCAGTCTGGACCTTCCCTTTCACATAAGGAGTTGGGGGGGTGTCCTGGGATTTTTATCTTTTGTACCACGGGGTCCTGTCCCAGGTGCACAAGCCTCCTCCGCTGTTCTCCGGCTCTGCGAGGGCAGCACAGGGTCTCGTTCTTGAAACACCTGGTTCTTCTGAGTCCTCACTGTCCTTTGTGCCTCTCGTGCGATCAGACACCAGATATAGACATGAATTTCTTCAAAATCTCTCCTGTCTTAGCTCAGGCTGCCATAACAAAACACCACAGACTGCATGGCTTCAACAACAGAAATTTATGTTTCGCAGTTCTGGAGGCTGGGAGCTCCGAGATCAAGGTGCCGGCCCACGTGGCTCCCGGCGAGGGCCTCTTCCCGGCCTCCGCTGTGGCTTCCCCCAGCAGGTGCACGGGGTGGAGAGCAGGCGAGCTCTCCGGTTTCCTGTTATTAGGACGCTAATCCCATTAAGGTGACCCCCACCCTCAGGGCCTCATCTCGCCCTAATTGCCTTGCAAAGGTCCCACCTCTAAATACCATGCCGCTGGGGGCAGGGCTTCAACAGATGGATTTGGGGGAAGGAGTTCAAGCACTGGGTCCTTAACATCGCCCCATCTGTCCCTCTTTGCGTGCTTTGCTACCTTGCTGGACTCCCCGCTCCCCAGCCCACACCACGTGAGTTGAACTTCCTGCTGTGGCGACTCAGGGGCCAGTGGCCTTGGCTTTTCCTTCCATCCCCTTCTCCCCTTCCCAATGCCACACCCTGCAGGTGCTCTGCAGCTCAGGAAGGGCAGGCGCCCATCTCTGCCGACATAGCCGGCCCCCCCTTGTCTCCCCAGGTTCCGTCTGGGCTTGAGGTGTCCGGGCCGACCCTTTCCCCGCCTGTCCCAGATTGGTTACTTTCTCCAGCTGCTCCAGGTGCCAGCGCCGGCGACCCGCGGCCTCCAAGACACTGCGCACATAGAAGGATGGAGCCTCTGTCTGCCACCCACGTGGGCCACCCCACCCGAGACCAGATGGCACACGCTGGGAATCCCAGCAGCCGCCTGCCTCATGCAGCCGATTCTTAGAGATGGGGTAGCAGCCACCCCGGTTCTTGAGTCCGAGATGTGCAGGTTAACATTGCCAAAATCACAGCAGAGCTCACAATTAGTGGCGTGTTATAATAGTCTAACTGGAAGTTTGCTTTTCTCCTCCTGGAACATAAAATAGTGGTTCATTTTGCAGTTGATAGTGTCTTAGATTCTATAAGCTATAAAGCTCAAGTGCCGGTCATGACGCTAGGAAAATTTCTGAGATATGTTCAGAATGCCACGGTGCAGAAGGTTAACTTGCGTGATGCTCGTCAGGAAAGAGGAGAGATTAATAGAAGACTTAGTCCTCTCTCCCTAAGACCTTACTACTTAATTTGAGAAACAAGACTAAGAGAAAAGGTATAAAAACATCTCTCAAGCAACATATGAGCAAGTGGAAACTGAAGTCTAAGAATGTTGAGTGGATATAAACACTGTTCTCTGGGACCTCAGCATTCCAGGAAGGCTGCCTGGAAGAAGTAAACTTTGGGTTTAAAAGGAAAGAGGGGGTCAGAGGCTAATCTGCCTCATTTCATGGGCACCGTTCTCATGAGGTAATGATATTTCCCTTCCACCGGGAAAGAATCTGTAGGGACAGCTGTGAGCACCATGCCTGGGACAGCCACCGCATCACAGCTGACGTGGTCCGAGAAGGGGGCTGAGGGCCCAAGATGATCTCTGCTGTGCTGTTCCTAATGACTTTATTACCCGAGTCAGCCCCCGGGGCTGTCCGCCCAGGGTCAACTGTCTGGTCATTGCCAAATGTCTGCAAGGACATCGCAATGTCCTGCTGGGCACTGGAGCCTCTGCCCCTTCCGGAATGGGCAAGAAGAGACGTCTTCTCGTTTCAGTGCAGAACGGGGTGAGACCAACCGGGTTAGTTTGGGGACCCGATGGGAACACCCTGATGGAGGCCTCTGGGGCCACGCACACGCACCCATTACAAAAGAAGGAAACTAAACCTCAAACTGCCCCAAAGGGTGACGCCAAGCAAGGCCTAGAAGCCCTCTCCGTCTCCTCTCCTCCGCAGACAACAGGTCTGTCAGGCCGGACGTGCCCCGGGGCACTCGTGGGGCATCTGACACACGAGGCCCATGGCGCTCCACAGGTCGAGCGAGTGGTAAGGGGGTCGTGGTCCCGGGGTCGTGGTCCGGGCATCGGCCCGGTTCTCTCCGCGACGGCACACCGTTGACCCCCACACCTCTGCCTGGCGGGGACTGTGGACCGCAGCACCCTGGCGCGCGGAACGCTGGGACACGGCGACACTGATCCAGCACTTTCCACGCGCTCACCCTGTAGAGCAGGCCCGCGTGATGCCCGCCCAACCCAGGGCCACTGAGGCACAGAGAGTGGGTGCAGCTCGCCCGGGTCGCAGAAGCGGACGACAGAGGGCGGCGGACGGGGTCTGCAGCCGCTGCCCATATAAGGCCGCGGCGACGGCGGCCCCTCCGCGCCGAGGAATGCGCGGAATGTGCGTGCGGGCCGCTGGCCGCAGGGCGCCGCCGCGGGCCGGGCGTGGGCGAGCCGGGGCGCCCTCACCTGCCCGGGAGGAGGGAGGAGCGGGACGCCAGAGGAGGAGGAGGAAGGGAAGAGGAGGAGAGGCGGGCGGCCGGGGAGGAGCCTGGCGGGGCGGGGCGGGGCGCAAAGCGAAACTCTGGGCGTTGGGGCGCGGAGCGGCCGGGACTCGGGGGCGCGGCGGCCGGCGCGCATGGCGCTGAGCAAGGGGCTGCGGCTGTCCGGGCGCCTGGAGGCCGCGGGCGAGGGCGGCGTCCTGCTGGAGGCGCGCGGCCGCCGCGACTGCCTGCTGTTCGAGGCGGGCACGGTGGCCACGCTGGGTGAGTGCCGCGGCGCGCCGCCTGTCCTGCCCGCGGGCGGCGACGCCGGAGGAGACGGCGCCTGCCCTCGACGGGCCCTGGGGACGACGGGCACCTCCCTTCCCCGAGGTGGCCGCGCTAGGGCGGCGCGGGAACCCGGGGGCTCGGGGATCGCGCGCAAGGGGGTGGCTCTTTTGAATGAAGTGGCGCGGGGACGCCCGAGGGCTCCCGCCGGGCCGGTGGCGCACGGAGGCCGGCGGCCCCTCCTCCCGGCCTGCGGTCCGCGCGGCCTCCGCGGGGGTTCGGTCCTCGGAGAGGCCTGGGAGGGGCGGCTGTGATGGTTCGCACCGGCCCTGGCCGGGCACTGCGTACGCGGGCACATCCCAGCGGGTCGACTTACGAGCCGGCCCCACCGTGTGCCTGGCGCCTTTTCTTTTGCACCTGTTGGTAAAACCAGTGCTTACTACCCTTTGGTTTGTGTTGGCTGGCTCCACTCCGGGAGGGGATGGGGACCAGAGCACCAGAACGTAGACTCCAGAGAAACCGCTGCTGGCACCTTTGTCTCACGTAAGTACTTGGTCAAGAAGCCTCAGTACTGCAATGTAGGGAACCTGTAAGCAAATACACTACCTAGTGGCGCTCCCTTTTTGCCGGATGTTAGATGATGCCACGCCCGTGTATTTCACCTGTGGGGTTCAGAAGCCTTGAGACTGGCATTGTGCTAAGGACTTTAGAGACATAATAGCACTTAATTTTCACAATTCTGCAAAAGACTTGTTATTATCCCCATGCTACAGATGAGCAAACTGAGGCCCAAAGAGGCTAAGAAACTTGCTTGCCCAAAGTGGGACAGTTCACCTGACTCTTAAGTGTCTATTTCTGTAATGTCATGCAACGTGACTTCCTGGTATGGGCAACCTCCTCATCCCTTGTTTTGTGGCTAACATTCATGAGGAAGACCTAGGTAGCACCAAAGCAGGTGAAACCAGGTAGGACTGTTAGAATTTTAAACATGAACGCTAGAGAGTAGGCGTATACCAGCAGGTATCCAGCTATGCCATCTTCCGTGGTGTTCTTAACTAAACAAAGTGCGGAGCAGAATCACTTGCACTTTCGGTGGTCAGCAAGTGCAACAGGCATGTGCTTGCACGCTTTTTGAATGTCTCCAGCCTTGTTGTCACATCTGTATGTGTTGACCCCAGTTCTGATATACGTCTTGGAAGGCCTGTGTCTTCTGTTTCCGCTTCCAGGATCATTTCATTAACATGCAGTTATCCGGCTTGCTTTCAGTCACTTGATCATTGAAACAATGTCTGCAGTATTCCCAGCTCGAAAGTGTAGAGCTAATCATGGATTAACTTATTTTCAGATTATTTCAGTTTGTGCTCTGTCCTGAAAAGTCCAAGTTTGGTCATTTGCTATGGCCTTGAAAGAAAAACCACAGAAATTTCCATTCCATTTTAGATGTCTACTTCATACCCCATTTATTAGTACTGAGAGATTAATTTCATGATACAAACCACTGTTTCATCAGAGAGATTAAAGTATCCTTTAGCTGGCAAGGTTCATACACATTTAAGAGTTCCTTTGAAGCTGCTTGGAAAAAAATACATTATTTTTTCAAAAGTGAAGATTTAAAAATGATTCATGAAAATAATATGGTGCATGTCTTCCATTAGGAAATGAAGTTTGGGCTGAGATGCACTTATGTTATGTTGGTGATGACAGTACACTGGGTTTCAGAGCAGAGGGTGTAATGAAAGGAATTGGCTCATCCTCAGCTCACGTGCAGTCCACATGTCCCTTAACCTAGCATTCGTTTTCAGCAGACAGTGGGCTGGAAAGTTAATTTTTTGAAGTCTGTATTGCTTAAATGAAATGAAACTTTTTAAGAAGCAGCTGTAGCCTTTGGTGGTGTTGCTGCCCCAGAGGAGTATAGGAGAGAGCCTTCGAGTACCAGAAAGTTGTTTAAAACTTAAAACATAGGCCGGGCGTGGTAACTCACACCTGTAATCCTAGCACTCTGGGAGGCTGAGACGGGTGGATTGCTCAAGGTCAGGAGTTCGAAACCAGCCTGAGCGAGACCCCTTCTCTACTAAAAAAAAATAGAAAGAAATTAATTGACCAACTATTTTTGTATATATACAAAAAATTAGCCGGGCATGGTGGCACATGCCTGTAGTCCCAGCTACTTGGGAGGCTGAGGCAAGAGGATCGCCTGAGCCCAGGAGTTTGAGGTTGCTGTGAGCTAGGCTGACGCCACGGCACTCACTCTAGCCTGGGCAACAGAGTGAGACTCTGTCTCAAATAAATAAATAAAACTTAAAATATCCTAAATGTATCACTAATGATAAAAGAGCTCTGAACTTGAAATTCACATCTGTGTTCCAAAGGACGAGCTAGCGTTTTGCTTTGCTTTCCTTGAGGAGGTCAAGAGTGGCGGGTGGGGAGCAGCTTCGTTCCCAGTCCAGCTGTGGTTGTGTGCCGGGCTCCCCGTGAGCAGTGAGGGGCCAGGACTAAAGATGCGGGTTTTTGCCTGGCCCCTGCTGCGGCTTTTACTGGGAGAACAGGAGATTTAGGGGAGGCGGCCTGACAACTGTAAGCACGTGCCCTCCGACCTTGGGCCCGGCCCCATCAGAGCACAGTTTACTCTTCAAAGATCCTAACTTGAAAAATGCCGAAGGGGTTCAACAATTCCTTAGTGTCTTGGGGCAGTGCATGGAGACAGTCAGGGTCTTGGACTGCATTGGATTTTTAGGAAAGACGGATTACCCATGAGTGGTTGGTTGTTGGATTCCTCCTGTCCTAACCTGTCCCCATCTGTCCTCCTGTTTTAACGTGAACTCTGCACACTAGACCATCTGGCCTGCTAGCAGGAGGATAGTTGAAGAAATAATTCCAAATTCCTGCTTCTGAAGGAATTAGAGTGAGAATCTCTTTTGTGTGGATCGGCGGGAACAGAAATTCCAGAGGCGGAGAAGCAACACGTATTAGCACCAGCTTAAAAGGTTTCTACAGTCTTCTTGGTAACGCAGTTCAATGGTAGGAGGCTTCTTCAGCGAGGGTGAAAAGCCACAGCATGTGGCAGTATTGTGCCCACCGTCCGCAATTAGTGTACAGACGTTCTCTTACTCGCACATTTGGCCGGAAAGTACTCGGTGTCTTTTTGTCTCTGTCTCTTGTAGACTTAGGGTGGACCAGGTAAAGGTAAAGTGCTTATTGTTAATGGATTTATCTATTTTCAGAGTGAGCGTCAATGCTCCAAAGTTCAGTGTTCTACAAACAGCCCCCAGGAAGGGCGGCTGGAGAGTGTCCCCGTGTTTACACAGGGTTTGCGTGCAAGTGGAACCTGCCGCCCCACCCCCCCAGCACTGCTTGGCATTGCAGGCAGCAGGGAGGAAGGGAGGGATGGAGGAGGCTTGAGAGACTTAATTAAGCTAATTAGTGAGTGTCCCTAAATTACTTTGAGTTTCTGGGGAAAGGTTCTGTGGAACAGCAGGCCTGGGTTCTCCCAGCTGCTGTGTTTATCCAGAGGCCACATGGCTTTGTTTGCATTGGCAACGTGGCCACGGGCCTTGCTCCGTTCTTGGGCTTTGTGGCCTGGAATTATCTGGCCGCTGCCTGGGAAGTTTGATCTGTGTCAGAGCACCGGAGAGAATCAAATGCGTAGCCATTTTATTAACTCACCTGGAGAAAGGTGGAAGCACAGGTGGGGGCTCCAGGCTCTGCCCACTTGGGACACTGGAGCAGCTGCCCAGGGCCACAGTGGCCTGTTTGCCTCTGTGACTTGTGTGGCCTTTCTCAGCATAATATTTACCAAAATGCAAACTGGGATAGTCCTCTTTGTAATTCACCTGTGAGATCATGATTTTGGATTTTGAGCTATGTGGCTCATAAACTTTGTTTTTAACCTTTAATTGTGAAAATATTCATACACAAAAGTAGAGGGAAAAGATGAACCCCCAGGTACCTGTTGGTTAGCACAGATAGTTATTATTAATATTATTTCACTCCTCCCTGTGTTTTTTATGAAAAAAATGAATCTCCTCAAATTTAGTTTGTTTAGTACCAGGCAAGATTATAATTTATTAGGATTGCCCTTTTTTCCTGACTTGCATTTATATATGTAAGTTCAATTTTTTTATTTTATTGTAAATTGACAAATTACATATATTGATGGGGTATAAGTGATGTTATGTATGTGTATGATGTGGAGTGATTAAATAAAGCTAATTAACATATCCTTCACCTCAAATACTTATTTTTTGTGGTGAGAACATTTGAAATTTACTCTAAGCAATTTTGAAATATACATCATTCTTAACTATAGTTACCAGGGTATGTCAGTTCAAAATTTACTTGACAGGCCAGTGTGGTGGCTCACACCTGTAGTCCTGGCACTCTGAGAGGCTGAGGTGGGAGGATCGCTTGAGGCCAGGAAGTTCAAGACCAGCCTGGGCAACATAGTGAGACCCTGTCTCTACAGAAAAAAAGTTAGCCAGGCACAGTGGCATGCACCTGTAGTCCCAGCTACTCAGGAGTCTAAGGCAGGAGGATCCCTTGAGCCCAGGAGTTTGAGGCTGCAGTGAGCTATGATTATGCTCTATCCTGGGTGGTAGAGTGAGACCCCATCTCTAAAGAAAAAAAAAAATTGCTCGACAGATTTTAGTATGACCAATAGCAGAAACAGTGGTGTGAACCGATTCTGAGATTTTGGCCAAGATGCATTTATAAAGCAAAGTGACCAGTTGGGAAGAGTAAACCGGAGTCTGTGAGAGCAGGGTGTTCTCAGTGGGCTCAGGAGACGGTCTGGGCCCTTTGGCAGCACGGCCCCTAGCCCCAGGCAAGAGAGGGCGGGGGCCATGTCCACCTGGCCTCTGTGCCCCGCTTGTTGGACGGGGCATTCCTGTTCCCCGGGGCCCTGGAGTCTGTGCCGCAGGCAAAGCCCAGGCTGCCTCTGGCGCACACAGGCCTCCTCCTGGGGCCCTAACAGACTGCAGCAGTGTGTCCACCCCGGGCCTGGGGTCAGGGTGGCAGGGGTGTGGGTTTGCGTGGACACGCGCTGGCTGGGCATCCTCGTGTGTGTGTGAGGCTCTGGAGGGGGCAGGGGAAGAAGGGGAGGCCAGGCCGGGGCAGCTCTCCCCGACGGCTACCTCATGGACCAGGCCTTCCCATTAGTGCTGGGGCGTGCTTCTTGAGGTAGGAGCATAGAATGTATTTTATTGAAGCGTTTGTTAGCTTGATTTAAAACTTAAAAATAGCTCGACATGTGGGGTGCAGAGCTCCACTGTACTCTGGCCCCAGCCCTGCGAATATCCAGGCAGGCCTGTCCTGGGCACCCGTGTGAGTGTGTGCTCAATTCTGGAACGTTCCTTGGGTGTTCAGGTTCCCTTTGTGATTTTTGGCTGCCCAGTTTCTTTTTCTCTTTTTTAGAGATGGAGTCTTGCTCTGTTGCCCAGGCTGGAGTGCAGAGGTGAGGTCATAGTTCACTGTAACCTCAACCTCCTGGGCTAATTTAAACATTTTTCTTGTAGAGATGGGGTCTCGATATGTTGCCCAGGCTGGTCTCGAACTCCTGGCCTCAAGCCATCCTCCCATCTTGGCCTCCCAGAGTGCTGTGATTACAGGCGTGAGCATCTCGCCCGGCCTCAGCTGCTCAGCTTCTGTTGCTGGGCTCCTTTGCTCTTGCTACCTGAGGATGGGGAACATTTTCTGTTTTCTTTCCCTGTGAATTGTCTTTAAAGCCCTGGGTAAACCGACCCAGGCTCAGACTTGGGAGTTACATTGGGATCCCTAAGCGTTTCCCAGCAGGACTGGGCGGGGTGGTGGCTAAACTCATCTCAGGCTGGAGGAAGCTGATGCTTAGGAAGGAAACCCCAGAGTTGCTCTGCCCTTATCCACACGGTGGTGACCAGAGGCTGTCAGTGGTCAGGCTGGGTCCAGCTTCAAGGTCAACACCAAACTGCCCAGTTAAGGCCACTTCCTGTTTTCAGGGACTTACTGGAAGCAGCTTTCCAGCACGGTCGTGTAAATGTAAGTCATTCATTCTTTCTTGAGGAGCGTTTAGACAAATGAATGAGAACCTTGTGTATGTGTGGTTGATCTAATATTCTACCTGTAGAAATTTAACTCAGGAAGCATTCACAGATCGTAAGACCATTGTGCTTCAAGGATGTTTACTGCAAGCTGTTTTGAATTTTTAACTGGTTAAATAAACTTTGGTTCATCTCGATAATAACAGCCAACATTTATGGAGCGCTTACTGTGTACCAGGTGATTTATGGAGCGCTTACTCCATGTAAGAAGTGTACATGTATTATATTAACTTATTTAATCCTCACAGTTTGAGGCAGGTACTAATAATCTCCATTTTACACTTGGGGAAACTGAGGCACAGAGTGACTTAAGGACTTGCCCGAGGAGCCACCTCTAGTTAGTGGCAGAGTGAGGATTTGAACAAGGCTGGAGGCTGCAGAGAACAATAGGTTCAGTAAAATCTCATTCTTAGGAAAGGAATATCCTATGTATATGGAAAAGACTCACTTTGTCCCCTTGTCTCTGGGTTATCTTGGGTTTCATGTAACATATACTTTTTTGATCGAGGAGGTTCCTACGTGGGGAGCCAGTCAGCCGCTTTCCGAGCAGAGGGTGCAGCAGGACAAAGGGAGGCTCCGCGTCTAGGAGACACGTGGGGCGCGGCCTCCATGGGATGTCCCCAGCACCGGGAACAGAGCCTGCTGTGGCCTGGAGGCCTGTCAAACAGACAAAATGTTGGGCCGAGTCTTCCCAAAGATCTCCTTGGTTTGGGGCTAGAGGAGTGCCGGAGTGAGGGTGCTGGGCCCCCCAGGATGCACCTCCCTTTCTGCTGCTGGCCGGCTCTGGGGCTGGGGGCTCTGCCACGTGGGCAGGTGGACGTGTGCTTTGCCCCGGGGGTGCCTGGCAGGAGCGGCCACCATGGGTTCGTGCTGTGCCCTGTGCAGCAGGCCGGGTCCCATGGGCTACACCAACCGCGCTCATGGCCTGAGAAGCTGGCAGGTTGCCACTTGCTCATGCAGCTTCCTGGTTCAGAGGGTGACTGGGACCGAGGGTTCTCTGGGCATGCACCAGCCCTGGAGGCAGGTGGGCAGCTCGTGCACGAATGCGAGGGTCTGACTTCATCCCAAGGCAGGGTTTTGAGGAACTGCCGTAGTCCAGCAGCTCTGCCTGTTTCTGTCCGGCCTCCCCCTGCCCCTGAGGCTGGGGCTGGGGCTGATGTCACCACCCGCCTGCTCTCCTGGGTCCCAGGTGCAGCGTGCCAGCCAGCCATGGTTCTGTCCCAGGTCACGTCCCCGAGAACAGGGCCTCACCCCACACACCCGTGTGAGGCATTGCAGGTGCTAAGAGATGAAGACAGATGTCCCCAGGGTCCTTTGAGGCAGAGTGGGGCCTCCCTGAGAAGAACGCCAGCTCTAGATGCTTTCTTTGCTCGGTGTGGATGTGGACCTGGGGGTGGGCGTGAGAGGGCAGGTTGTTCCCTTGGGAGAATTTAGTCAGCCCCTCCTAGGCCTCAGGATATTAACCTGAAAACAAATGAATTACACCCTATGTTGCCTTCTCTACTCTGGGATTTGATGTGTCTTAAAAAGAAAAGGCTTAAAACTAAGCATAGGCACCATCACTACTTCACGCACCTAAAATTTCAAACTACCCAGAAATTTGAATCTTAGCAGAAGTGACCTGGCAAGACAACATGTGACAGCTTTGTGGGCTGAGCTAAACCTAGAAATCAGATGCTATGCGTTTTTTATAGGGTGCTTATGAATTAGTGAAAATGCATGAGATTCTCTCTCCTTGATTCTGCCCCTTCGTACGACCAACAAAAACTTACAAAAAAACAATGGCAATTCAAGCTTAAGTTGAGAAGACAAAGTTAAGTGTTTATTAAATTATCATGAACTATGCTAATTCCATGCTGCTTTAGCAGACTCTTATCATGAGCCACAACATTCTTAAAAGGACACTTTTCATTACTGCAAAGCAATTAGTTTTTAATAAGCTGTGCTTTGGTTAGGAAGGGGGAGTTTGTATGTCTGGGAATGTGTGGTTTTTTTTTTTTAATTTGTTTTAACTGATTAAACTTTGCATGAACTTAGCTTCACCATGAATCTTGTCAATGACTGATAAATATCGTATGCTGGACAAATTCTCCTTAAGAGCAGGAGACAGTCCTCTGCAGCTCCCGCTGCCAGTTCAGCAAAGCTGAGGTCAGGGCGCAGAGACGAGCGATGGGAATGCTGTCACATGCGGTGGCAGTACATGTGCCCCAGCCAGCCGAACAGTGACACTCCCTGTCACGGTCTGTGTCAACAATCAGGGTTATTTGTTTGCATGTAAATGGTGTGGGTCAAGAAAGGAATATTGGAAAACCAGGGTTGGAAATGACTGGCCGCTCCCCAGGCCTGAGGCAGGCCCCTTAACAAGGCCCTTCTGGGTGGGGGCATCTGCCTCCTTCCTCCCGGACCACCCGGCAGGGAGAGGCTGCGTGCAGAGTGGACGAACAGGAGCTTGTGTTTTTATTTCAAAGGGCCACCTGCCTCACCCTCCAGACAGACTATATATACATATATATATGTGTGTGTGTGTGTATATATATATATATATAACAGTGTTTTGGGGTAAGGACTGAGAGATTTTGCCTGGTAGTATAAATTGATTTTAACTAGAAACCTGCGGGCCCCATGCGGGCTCCGGGCTGCTGTACAGGTGGAGCTGGGCAAAGCCTTCCTCTAAACCTGTGTGGTGGTGATTAGTCCAGCTGCAGACGTGGTGTTTGTAGCTCACCCCTATAGCATAAGAGTAAATTACATAAGGCCACATATATGAAATGAGAAAATATGATGACATAGTACTTCACTTGGACGGCTCCAGACTTCTAGGGTTTTGAGTGTGTGTCTGACTTTGGCAGTGTCTTCCTCTTTTAGGTTTCTGGTTCACTTTGCTGTCAGGAAAATGAGGTTACTGAGAGCTTATTAGAATTTTGCCTTAAAAGAGAAAATAGACCAAGCACAAGGAATCAAGGGTTGATCCTATTATATAAAACAAACAAAAAAAAAGTGTGTGAGCTTCAGGCAGTGGACTTTGTCACTCTGGTTTTGTCCTCTCGGTTCTCCTGGGCCCTCCTAGGAGAGCCATCTGTTTTGTGGCTTCTGTATTCTTCTCCTGAACACTCAAAGTCTTTTGGGTGCAGATGATAAGATTGTACCCTCAGGAAATCCAAGAGTGGGATCCTGAAGTATCCGTGAGTGAAATGAGCCTCACATCTGGGGTTTGCTTGGCCACCCCAGGAAGGGGGCAGGTGGACACGTGTGTCCATGCACACACTGGGGGGAGGGGGAGCAGGTGAAATAAGTGGGACAATGTTGACAGCCCTGGAGCTGTGGGACAAGCCTCGTGGTGGTGCGTTAGACCTAGTGAGTTCATACATTGGCTGCTTTTCAGCGTCAACAAATAAGAAAATCAATGACCTTCCCATTTGCCATCCTTAATCAATTAGAGTAGGTCATGGGAAAAAAAGTTCCACTCCCCACAATTTCTGGGACTAAACAAAACATGTAAGGCCTAGGAGAAGAAAGCTACAAAACTTTCCTGAAGCCCCGAATCCGTGGGAAGGTCTACCACGTTCTTGGGACAGGAACGCCAGCACTGCAAAGATGTCAGTTCTCCAGTGAATCTGCAAATGCAAGTTATCTGTGAGTAAAATCCAATTAAGGTCCAACAGGAGTTCTACCAAAACTTAACGGGCGGATTTTACAGTATCCCTGGAACTGCCCCAACTTGTCTCTGGGCCCCTCCCCTGTCCCACGTGGTGGCAGCACGACCCTGTCCCCCGACACAGACCTCTCTGTCCACCTCATCCCCTGAGCTCTCTCCACCACGCAGCCTGACCTGCACCACTCAGGACCTCCCCTGCAC
This sequence comes from Mirza zaza, assembly GCA_008750895.1. Classification (NCBI taxonomy): domain Eukaryota; kingdom Metazoa; phylum Chordata; class Mammalia; order Primates; family Cheirogaleidae; genus Mirza; species Mirza zaza. The sequence continues at coordinate 109,936 of VSMD01062866.1, read as the reverse complement.
CTGCTGTGCTCCCCTGCCGGCACTGCCTTCCCCAGGGCTCTGCCCGCTGCCGCGTCCACCGTGCTCAGCTCAGTGACATCGGTGAGGCCTTGCTGGCCACCCGGTCTGGAATAGGCTGTGGTTTCGATGCTCCAGCTGTGACTGTCCCGTCCCCGGTTTCCTTTCTCCGTAGCACTCATCACTGAAATTGCCTTATGCCCGTGCTCGCGTGTGTCTTCTGTGGGCCGCCGCCCGGATGCAGCCTCCACTGGTGCTGCCAGTTAAGTTGTGTCCCCCAGAGAGACATGTTGACGTCCCAACCCTGGTACCCAGGAGTGTGATCCTATTTGGAAATAGGGTCTTTGCAGATGTAATGAAGATGTAAGTTAAGACAACATCATACTGGAGTAGGGTGGGCCCTTAATCCAAAGTGCTTGATGTCCTTATAAGACAAGTTCCCAGGGAACCAGAGCTAGAAAGTTGAATTTTCATACAGAAGGGGAAAAAGCTTTCAAGTCTGTGACCACAGCTATCCGTATCAACACACAGCCCCACGTTTTACATTAAAATGAACTTCAGAGGTATTTAATCATTAAATGTAAAAGAAAAAAATCCAACTTTCTAAGTATTGGAAGAAAACATAGGAGATGCTTTCACAGTTTTATGGTACAAAAAGACCTTGTAAGCAAAGCATGAAACTCAGAAGTCGTAAAGGAAAAAGACCTGACAAAATTAAGAAATGTTTTTTATTGAACTATACCATACATAAGGAAGCGAGGACATACTCCAAGCGCACAGCTCCGCGGATCCCTGTAGAGCAAGCACAGCGTGCACATCTGGAGGCAGAGTTGATTGGCAGCATAAAAAAGGGACACTCTAGTGTATCTGAAGACAGCGGACACGCAGTTAAAAGACCAGCGACCGCACAGGAGGAAGCTGTGTTCAACCCTTTGCCACACACAGAAGGGCCAGGGCTGATGCTCACAGCGTGCAGCAGAGCTCCCGTAGATACACGAAGGGGGACAAACAGTCCAGCAGGAAAATCAGCCAAGGACATAACAAGCAATTCTCCAAAGGGAGAACACAAGTGGCCGAACAATGGAGCCAGTGCAGCCGGCTCTGCCTAGCACGGTCGTCCGCGTGTGGCCGGTGTCGGGTCCCCCACCCCCAATTTAGGCGAGGAGTGCAGGTCCCAGGTGGCACTGCTCAGCCACCCAGCCTGCAGCTGTGCCTGGCACCTGTCTCCCTCCCCTTAGCCCCACCCACTCATTGCTTCTCTGCGCGGGCTCCGGGCCGGCCCCACGGGCTTCCAGGTAAGCCAGGGTGGTCTCCTCCTCCAGGCAGCGCCAGCACTTAGGTTCCCATGGGGACCTCGAGACGTGGCTGTGTGTATCCAGGCTCAGGGTCCTGTGGCAGGACGGGGCGTGGCAGAAGTGGTTGGGAGGGGGCCACAGTGTGGCGGGGGGGGGGGGCAGGCGCACTCGAGGCTCCCCGGCTGTAAGGGTGGGGGGGGCAAGGAGGGCCCCCCGCAGGGGTCTGTGCCCGGCCTGGGACAGGCAGCGTCCATTCTGTAAAGGCAGGCGTCCCCAAAGCAGGGCCCGAACAGAAGGGTTTCACGCGCAGGTGGCCGGGAGACCCCTTCTCTCTGGGGACATGCGGCTCCTGTCAGCCCGTGACAGGTTTTGCCCTGCAGTCGATACACTTGCTCAGCTTGGCGTCTCTCAGACCCGTTTGACCTTCAGCTCATGAACACCTGTGACATCTTCCGGCACACCGGTGTCCCTTAGGACGTGATTGGGAAATCCCCGTGACGATGCGATCAGGATTCTAGGGCCCGTTCTCACCCAGCCGAGAGGCTTTTCCGTTTTCGAGGCGGGAGCTGGTTGCGGGTAGAGAAAGCCTTTGGCTGGTGAGTTGGAGGAAGCAGTTTCCAAATCCATGAAATGACGCCGACCAGGGTCACCTGAGGAGGTTTCTTCTCCCCTTTTTGTAGAAAATAGCACAATATTTTCCCCTGATGTTAGGGCCCTGCGAGTAAGCAGGCGTGTTTAGTTCAGCAGGCACGTATGGAGAAAGAGGCCAGAATAGTCACGATTGCGCCCAGAATATGACGTATGGGGGGATGTGAACAGTGAAGTGTCACCAAGGTTTGTTCGGGGTTCGTTTGTCCCTTTGTTCCTCCTGGACCTGTGAGCCACCGTGGTCATCTGAGGCTGCCGAGAGCCTGGCCGCGGCCCCCACCTCACCTCTTGCTTGCCCGTGTGCAGGGGGGCGCCTACACCTGCCGTCTGCCTCCTCCCACCTCCCCCTGCACAGCTCCAGCCAGGCTCCATCCTCCCTGCTCTTCCGGAACCTTCCTCGGGGTCCTCCCTCCAGAGGCATCCGCCCAGGTGATCACACCTGCCTCTGGAAGCGTTTCTGCACCTGGCTTCTGTGACACTTTGTTCTTGCCGTCATATTCCTTCCTCGTTGCCTATTTCTCTCCGGTGCCTAGAGCCGTGCCTGGCACACAGTAGGCGTCTGGCGTCTGTCCTTGTGGAGTGACGGGGTTGGGGTGTGAAAGGGACTGTGGCTTCCCCTTCGCCCGGCCCCCATCTCTGTAGCATGAGGGGCCTGGGTGGGTCACGCCACGAGGCCTCTAAGGGCTGCGTGGTCTCCTATTCTCCGCACCTGCCTGGAAACGGGAGGCAGCGAGGTGACAGGAATCACCTGAGGAGGTGGAGGTGAATGAGGAACAGGTTCGGCCGGTTTGGGATGAAGGGGAGTGAAGAAAGCTGAGAAGTAGCCAGGAGCAGAACCTCCAGCCGCAGGGCCACCCGGGTACTGGACTGTTGGCGACTAGGAGCAAAGTGAGTCTGTCTGTGGGGAAGTGATGGGTCAGAGCCTCGTTCCAGGACTTCCCCGGGGGAGGCCGAAGACCCTGGAGTGACACGTTGCACGTACAATTTGTGGGGAAATGGGCGTTCTTGTGCTTCCTTCTTGTTCCCTGTTGGGTGGGAGTCCAGTAGCCGAGGAGCTGTGGGTGGCACTGGGCCCATCACTGGCTCTGCCACCAGCATGTCCAGCCCTGTGGCAGGTTTTTTTTTTTAAGGTGCAAATTGCTTTCCTGGATTCCTTCTTTTTAAGAAACAAAAAGACTCAGCTACAAAGACTCGCTGGCCAGTCCTGTGCTCAACCTCCTGTCCCTGGGCCGGCCTGCCCTTCGGCCTGGTCACCTCCGCCACGGCAGGCGGGTGGCTCAGTGCAGGGAGGGTGGAGAGGGCTCCCCTCGGATGGGTTTGCAGCTCTGGCTACAGGACACTGAACCTTCCCCGACTTTCCCCGGCCAGGTGTGGCACCAGGTGTGGCGTCAGCGCGAGGCGGTGCGTGTGTTGGCGGAGAGTGGCGTGTTGATTGCCCCCCCTCACGTGGCCTGGGCTTTCTGGTGAGGGGGAGGCCCTGGGGGCCAGCAGAGTCCCCCAGCGCACTGGCGTGCTCACAGGTCGCTCTGTCTTGGCTCTCGGCGTGTGTTTCAAACTGACGTTTTGATCCCCCTGTGCCCGGCAGCTTGCCCTGCCCTGGGAAAACCACGGTCGTTCCAAAGAGCTGCTCCAGCTCGGGAAGGAGCGGCCCAGCCAGTGTGAACCGAGCCCAGAACTAGCACGTGAAGGGGACTTTGGCCTCGATCTGATGGCTCTGTCCTCCTGAGACCCCGAAATATGAGACGATGGTCTTTCATCCTGCCCCAGGACGCAGCCACGGCGGTGCCCCCCACCCGGGTCATCTGCGCTGTTAAACCGACCTACTCGCCTCCCCGTGCCGTGGGCAGGGTTGCGGCATTGCCTAATGGCACGTGCGTGTGGAAAATCTTGTTAAGGAAAGAAAAGAGCGCGCGGTGTGCCTGGTTACTGAGCTGCGGCTGGGCCACAGCCTGCGCGGCGCGGCGCTCGTGCAGACCAGACGCTGCGACAGCCCATGGGAGTGGCTGCTCTGCTGGGACCTGCCTGGGGGTGGCCTGACCCGCAGAGCTCTGTCCTGGGGCGCCCAGTCTGCGGGGCCAGCCCCATTGGCCCTGGAGCCTCAGGTGGTGGCAGCTTCTCTCCCCCCGGACCACGGGACTGGGGGTGCAGGGCTCCCAGGGCCTCCCCAAGGCTCCGCGCCGCCCGTCTGTTGTTCCCAGCTCCCCCGTGGTTCCTCTCTCAACAGAGGCTGCCGCCCGCCAGTCGGGCTGTTTCTGTCATAGCTGTGGTGTTGAGTCACACAGGTGACTTTTCCCAGGTTGCCAGGGAAACGGGGCTAGAAAGTCAGCCTACGGTCACATTCTCTTGCTGAAAGGGAACCGGCTCTATTGACCGTTGGCCCCTCCTGGTTGCCGTCATCTGGGTCGTTGGCGGTGGTTCCTCCTTTCTCCCAGTTCTCAGATGTCAGTCCTGCCCTCATTCTTGGTCCCTTAGGTGGCCGCGCTGATCCTTCTGCAGACCTTGGCGCCAGCCACGCACTCCACGGCCACGCCCGGGGCCCTACACCATCTGTTTCAAATGTCCCTCTCCTCATCTTCCTCCTGCGTCTCGTGACTCACCCCCTAGGGATCTTTGACCCTGCTGGGATGGTGGCCCCTTGAGCCGTGGCCTTTCCAGGGTCCATCACCCTGGCTGTGCCCTCTTCTCTCTCTACCCGCCAGCACCCAGCCTGCCTCTGGCTCCCCTTCCCTGCCTGCCCCTCTTGCTGGCTCCTGCCCACCTGGCAGAGCCTGGGCCCTGGTTGCATCCCGCTCTCACACCTGTGCCGGCCCCGCGGTGGCTGGAAGTTTCTGGAGAGGCCCGAGTGCCAGGCGGGTGGGGCTCCCCGTCAGCTCGTCACCCCTGAGTCCCGGCGGCCCTTCGACTGCGTTTCTGTGCCCGGTGCATGCTCTGCCCTTCCAGACAGCACTTCACGCCTCCCTCCTCTCAGCTCTGCCGCCGCCTCCTGTCCTGGTGCCGGCTGCAGGCTGTCGCTCCTCAGGCCACCGAGAAAACCAAAGCCACCAGGAGAGAATTCTCAGCAGCTCCTGCACCACAGTGACCCCCCGCACCACCACATCTGTCCTGTGGCTCTCCCTGCGCTCCGGCCACTACCGGCACACCGGCCCCACCTGTGCGTGGGCCCCTGGCCGCCTCCGAGGCAGCTTGGTGCCGACAGCTCTCTGTGCCGTCTCTGCCAGCGCACGGCCTGGTGGTCGTGCAGTGCGAGCCTTCAGACCCTCGTCCCCTCCAGCAGCCTCCCCTTTCCCTGCTCTACACATATCTCACGTGCACACGCTTGCTGACACATGCACATTACATGCATGTGCACACACACGGTTCCTCAGAGAATTGCCTGTCTCCGTTTGCTCTCGCCCTCTCCATGCAGAATTTTGCCCCCAGCTTTACTGAAACTGCTACTCTCTGGGTCACCAGGGTCTAGGTGAAGTGACCGACGACTCTCAGTCCCCGTGTTACAGGCACAGCGGCCGCCTCCTCGACACGCTGCCTTGTCCCGGCCGCAGGACACCGCGCGCTTCCTGGCTTTCCTACGTGTTTTTGGCCCCTTCTCATCCGCCTGTCCTTCCAACACTCGCCGGCGTCCCCACACTCGCTCCCCGGGCCCCTCATCTTGTGGCTTTAGACACCTTCCGTTGGCCCTCTCTGTCTTCGCCGTCGCGCCAGGCCACTCCGTCCCTTCACTCGTTCAGGCGACGGATTTGGCGTCATTCTTGAACCCCGGCTCTCCCGTATCCCACACGGGTCTGCTCGGGGCTCCGCCTTCATGTGTGCCCAGATACGGGCGAAGCTGAGGGCCGTGGGCGAGAGCGGTGTCGTGATCACGCTTTGAGTAAGAGCCTTATCTTTTAGAGAGTCTTACTGAAATACTTACAGATGAAGCAATGTGTCTGGGATTGACCCGGGATAATCTAGGCAGTGATTCTCAAACTTCGGTATTAGCGTCACCTGGCGGGCTCATTACGACACAGACTTCTGGGTCTCAAGCCCAGGGTTTCTGAAGCCGCAGCAGCAGCAGGCCTGGGGAGGGGCTGGGAATTTGTATTTCTTTCTTTTTTTGGGGGGGGGAAGGTACAGACCTCCTCGCTGGGCCTGGGACACATCAGGAATGCTTCTGCCTCAGGACCTTTGCACGTGCCTTTCTAGGCCAGTGGTGCCCTGCCCTGTCCTCCACTCAGCTGTGTCTCATTCAGGTCTGAATTCACACGTCACCCTTGCAGTGGGGGCTTCTCACTTTGAAATTCACCACAGCCCCCGTCCCCCAATAATCCCCTCCCCCAACCTTTTCTCCTCTGCTCATGTCTCTGTCTGTCCACCTGGCAGAAGTGTGACCAGTACCTGCCCCTCCCGGCTGTGCCACTGCCCCGGCCTCCCTCCCCGCTGGCTCTGCCCTGCTGTCACTCAGCCATCTGTTACCCCTGTTCCTTCTTTGCCGCGGCCAAATGCCGACCTGGGCTCCGCCCCGGAGCAGATGATTTCCGTGTGTCGGGTTCACTGCGGTGTCCCTGTGCCTGGCAGGGCCGTGGACGCAGGGACTTTCCCCGACATGCCAGAAGTTCCCGGCCAGCTGAGGGGGAGCAAACACGTTCTCACGTGGAAAACCCTGCTTGAAATGCAGCGTGCAGTCCGGAGGACAGGACGGCTCTGCATGTGTCCGAGAGGGAAGGGCAGAGTCGCAGGTGGCCAGCCGCGGTGTGCAGGGCGGGCATCCGGCGTGCGGCGCTGAACACAAGCCGGGATGGGGGCCAACCCTGGCAAGTCAGGAGTGTTTCTCTTAAGACCGTCGGCCGCCTGGTGAGGGGGTGTGTTCTGGGCACCCACAGCCCCTTCCGGTGGCTTCCCTCATTCGCCGCCTGCCTGGCGCACGTGGGCGTCTGCTGTGTGACGTCTGTGGAGAGCAGAAAGGATGTCCCCTTCCTTCAAGCCTGGTTGAGAAAACGCAGCTGGTTGGGGCAAGCAGGGCGGGGTGATCCTGGAGCAGCCCCCGGGGTGCTGGGCGTGCACGGTGGGCAGAGAGGGTCCCTGAGTCCTGTCGGTGGCCGCGCCCGCCTCGGACATCAGAGGGGCCACGGGAGGCTCGGAGATGACGGAGCTCACCGCGGAGACGGTCTTCAGGGAGTTGGGCTCTGAGAGGACCAGCTCAGCGATGAGAGGGTGACCAAGTGTTAGGGCCAAACTGTGTCCACCAGAAAGGCTTGTCGACGTCCTGACCCCTGGGACCTTAGAACGGGGCCTTATTTGGAGATGATGAGGTCATGTTGGAGCAGGAGGGCCTCCAACCCAGCGTGACTGCTGTTCTTCTAAGGAGGCAGGCGACGCGCGGGAGAATCTGGCCCTGTGACGATGGCAGCAGAGCCAGGGGTGATGGAGCCACTGCCGAGGATCGCCCAGCAGAGCCCGGGAGCCGGGGGAGAGAGGCGAGGAGGGGTCCTCCCCGCAGGGTCCAGAGGCAGTGTAGCCCTGCCACACCTCCTTTCCGACTTCTGCCTCTGGACCTCCGAGAGAATAAATTTGTGTTGTTTTAAGCCTGCCGTTTTGTTTACATTCAGTCTGTTTGCGACAGAAAAACAGTGTCTTCTCGTAAGATTGTCATATCCACAGAGGGCGTGGTCTGTTTTGAGTTGCCGCATTATAAGTCGAGGGTGAAGTTGTATTTACGAGGGACTCGGTCATTTGCATTATCGGAGTGGGACAGGGCCCTGCTGGGTTTTGTTTGGTTTTAAAATTATTAGGGTGAAAAGTCTTGTTTTAACTTGTTTAATTTTCCCAGTGACGGGGCGTGAAGTCCACGCCTGTCATCCCTAATCCAGCAGGGCAGGGGGTCGGTTTTGTTCTCACGGCTCCTCCCATGGTCCTGTTCCCACCCCAGAAGTGTGGATTTGGCCACACCACTGTGTTTAGCAGCTTCCTGTCCCTTAGTGTTGTTTGGTCAGGTTTATTTGCATAGTTGAATGAATGCAAAAAGGCCCCTTTGTGTCGTGGTTAACGATGTGAGAGCCAGATAACACCAAGGCTCAGGGGCTCTGTGTGGAGGCTTGGTGAGGCCGCCAGGGCTGGAGTAAACATTTTTGGTGTCAGAATCATGTTACTGCATTTATCAGCTCGTCTACCGAGATGTGGCACCGAGAACTGCTGGCTTGCCTCCCCCGCCCGCCTGCAGCACCTGTGGCAGCACCTTCCTTGCCTGTGAGGTTGGGGTTTCACAGGCCGGAGAGTAGGCGGATTCTGCAGGCACGTGACACAGTTGGACGCCTCAGCAGTGGGTTTCTCATCACCTCCGGGCGGATGCAGGAACTGGGTTGGGGCGAGAGGATGCCTTGTCCTCCCTACCCCGGTCAGAGAGCGAGCAGAGAGCCGGTCACCTGTGGGCTGCAGTTAGTGGGCTGCGTCCATCCGTGGACCCCAAAGAGATCTGTGTCCTACTTCCCAGAACCTGTAAGCGTGGGACCTTCCATGGCAAAGGGACTTTGCAGATGTGGTTCGGTTAAGGGCCATGAGAGCAGGAGATGACCCTGGACTGTCTCGGTGAGCCCGTGCACTCACAAGGGTCCTTTAAGCCAGAGGAGGGAGGCAGGAAAGGGAGAGACTGGACGTGCCGCAGCCGATCAGCCTGAAGAGGGAGGAAGGGGCCACGAGCCAGGGAGTGCCGGCCGCCTCTCGGACCTGAGAAGGCCAGGCAGTGGCTTCTTTCCCACAGCCCGGGAGGGGATGTGACACTGCTGACACCTTCATCTGGGCCCAGTGAAACCTGTCTCAGAATTCTGGCCCACGGAACAACAGCAGGAGACTAATACATCATTCTGCCACCTCTCTCAGCTGCCCTAACTTTTCAGGGCAGGTAGAAAAGTGAGACTATGGCTTCCCAGTCCTTTTTCAAGGCACCTCGAGACCCTAATGTGATAGGAGCTTTGTTTGCTGTGAGTAGCCCCCAGCCCGCCCCGTTGGCGGCAAAGCCTGCTCAGCCCTCAGCTCCAGACGATCTCATCGATTATCTTTAGGTTACTCTGTCTTCTTCCTTCCCCCCAAAACCCCAATCAATAAGTGAGTATTGGGGAAAAAATCATTAAATTGGTTCTTAACATTTTGGGGGCCACTAACCCCTTTGAGATTCTTCTGAAAACTATGGATCCCAGCCCCATAAAAAATATATATATAAAATTGCATTGTATTAATAGGATAACCACCTTCTGTCATTATTAGTGGATTCCATACCTGTAAATTCAGCTGCTCTGTAAAATGTGTGTGTAACCTCAAGGTTGATGCTCATAGAACTGTTAAGAGAGTGGTGAAATTGGAGTCGCCTGGTGCAGCTGTTCCCAGCTGAGGTTGAACAAGACGATGCTTGTTTCAGTGCTCCTACTGTAAACAATACTCATTTTCATGATTTTTAATGTTTAGTGCCACGTTTTTCGCATTTTTGTGCTTTTTCCTGGTGGTTTCGCTGTTTAAAATGGCCCTCAGGCATTGTGCTGCAGTGCTGTGTAGTGTTTCTAAGCACAAAAAGGTGGCCACGTGCTGTGCAGAGAAAATACTTGTGTTTGATAAACTCTATTCAGGTCTGAGTTATAGCGCTGCTGGCTGTGAGTTATAGCGCTGCTGGCTGTGAGTTCAACAATGTACAGATGGTCTTTGACGACGGTTCCACTCAGAATTTTTTTGCTTTACGATGGTGCAAAAGTGATAGACATGTGGTAGAAACTTCAGGTGTCCATATCACCATTCTGTTTTTCACTTTCAGTGGAGTATTTAATAAATTACATGAGATGGTCAATACTCTAGTATAAATTAGGCTTTGTGCTAGATGATTTTGCTATAGGCTAATTTAAGTGTCCTGTGCACATTTAAGGTAGGCGAGGCTAAGCTGTGATGTTCAGTAGGTTGGGTATATTAAATGCATTTTTGACTTATGGTGTTTTCAACTGAGGGGTTTATCGGGACACGACCCCATCGTAAGTCAAGGAGCATCTGTGTATTCAGTAAGGTGTCTTTTAACAGAAATGCACGTAAAACAAGTTCCTGTTGATTGGGCGATGAAAATGCTATGGCCTGAGGCTCTCAGGACCCCAGCTCTGTATTTCCTCCAGGAGCAACGCTTCAGTTTCTGCTGGTGACTTTATAGAACACAACTACCGTGAATGATGAGAATTGAGTGTGTTTTCAGATCGTTGGCCTCTCCGGCTATGCTGGTAATCAGCCTTTGTATTTAAATCACATCATGTCACCAGTCCTGCCTGGAGAATGGAGGAAGGGGTCTCTGGTCTTAGGGCCTGTCCCACCTCTCTGCCTGGACGGACTGTCCACTTGGTGGGTGCTGGCAAGACCTGCGGGGAGAGCCTGCTGCCTGCCCACCGCCCTCCTGGGCCCACTGCGGAGTGAGGGGGAGCAGCCCGTGCTGGCCCCTGGGTGGGGGCTGAGAGTGGGAAGAGCTTCGGGGGGAGGCAGGACTGTCAGACTATCGTATTTCCAATCTCAGTTGAGACACGTGGTCTGATGAGTACAGTGCGCTTTGGGCGGATAGTTGAGAGGACCCCGGAAAGTGAGCCCGTCCTGGAAAACGTGGGGCAGCGGGCCATCTGAGCCGGGGTGTCAGGATGAGTGCCAGCTAAAGCGGGGTTCACCCACTTAAAATGCTTGTCTAAGCCTCCACCCTGGCCTTTCCTGAACCCTCGTCTGTGGAGACAGCAGGAATGATGGAAGTCAGACAGTGCCAGGGCGTCTGCTCTCAGGACTTGGGGTGAGAGTCTGTTATTTTCTGTCATTTTCGCCCTTTTTAACATTTTGCTTCGGGATCTTAGTTCCTAGTTGAGATTCCTTCACGCTGGGAGTGGAGGCAGGCTGAGAATTCCTTTCTTTAGCTCGGGAGAATGTGGCAGAGAAGGAATCAGCTGCTCTGTCTCTCACCTTCATGATGACGAGTGCAGTGGCTCTCCCAGCCCTGGGGTCCTCGGCTCTATGCGTATTCTCTGGCATGGGGGAAAAAGTCCATCTTTATTTTTATAATTCCTAGCTGACATTTAGTATTCCATTCAATTAGGAAGGCAGGCAGTAAAACCAATACGAGCTGCATCTCCGACCTGGTCGCCAACGTGTGTTAGCCGTATCTCTGACTCTGTCACTAATAGAGATGACAGATATCTGCAACTACTCTAATGTGATGTGAAAACATCTCAATATCATGTTCATTCTTGTCACTAGTTTGAAATTAATGTGGTTAATAGGCCCCACTAGATCTTCTCATTTAAAATGCTAGTACTAAGTAAGGTACATCTATTGCTATATTGTAACATTTTAAAAAATATCTTGATAACTGGATTTCAATGAGATTAGTGTCCTTGGCAATCCTATTTATTCTGTTGATTTTTAATAATAGCTTTACTGAGATATGTCACATACCATACAACGTAATTACCCTTTCAAGTGTCATGTTTTTAGCATATTCACAGGGTTGTGCAACCATCACCACAATCTAGCTTAGAGCATTTTTGTCCCCTTTGAAAGAGACCCCATACTCGTTAGCGATAATCCACATTCCCCCTTCTCCACTCTCAGCCCCCGCCAACCACTGATGTGCTTTCTGTCTCTATAAATTTGCCTGTTGTGGATATTTCGTGTAAATGTAATATTTATGAGGTCTTTTGTGACTGGCTTTTTTCATGTAGCATAATGTCTTCAAGGCTCATCCGTGTTTATATTAATAATTCATTCTATGCATTTGGAACATCAGAAGGGCCCGCCCCTGTCCCGGCCAGAGGGGGCCGTGGCCTCACTGTAGGGGTGAGGGCTCGCTGCGCCTGAAGGTCCTTCCCTCTGTCATTTTGCTTTTTCGCCGGGCTGTGCTCTGCCTGGGCACTGACAGTCACTGCTGGAGGCCCAGGCCTCCCTCCTTGTCTCCCCCGGGTGGCAGCAGGTCCCTCGGGGGCGGCAGGCACCTCCCGGACGAGGCCGACAGCGGGTGACACTCAGGAAGAAAGGTCCTCACAAGTGGCTAAGGGTGACTCAGTCCTGTTTCTGAGCCCGGGGAGGTGACAAAGGGCCAGATCCCAGGTGCCCCTCCCCAGCCAGAGCCCAGCCAGCATCCCGGCACCCGCCGCCCTGGCGCCCCCACCTCCTCCGGCCCGGGAGGCTGTGGGCGCCTCCAGAGAGCAAGCCGCTCGTGGGAAGGGCTGCAGCCCGGCAGCGCCGTGACGCGAGCCGCAGAACCTCCGCGCTCCGTGTTTGTGGGCCGAGCCGGTGTCTGTGTGTTTTCTTTTTCGAGTGGGTGGGGAGCCAGGTTGGCACACCGGGAGTGACTGAGCGGGGGCGAGCAGGAGACTGTGGCTGATGTCTTCTGTGATGTGTTTCTCCCCCAGCTCCGGAAGAGAAGGAAGTCATTAAAGGACAGTATGGCAAGCTCGCGGACGCTTACGGCTGCCTGGGGGAGCTCAGGCTAGAATCTGGTGAGTAGCCGCTGAGCGGGGGGAGCGGCGGGGGGAAGCCTCTCGTTCGGGTGGGGGGCTGCTGGGCTCGGGCTTTCTGTTCTAACTGCTCTCCTCTCCTAGGGTGTTCCTTTATACCCTGGAACCTGCTCCTCCGTGGGGGTGGAGAGCACAGGGGAGGGTGGCTGGTTGTCACCTGTCTGTGCTGTGGGGGAGGGCGTGGCTTCCAGCCCTGGTGCTGGAGCAGCCCACCTTCCTTGTCTGCCACACCTAAGTGTCTCCAGAGTCTGGTCTTCGGTCTCTGCCCAGGGCTGTTTGTCGTGCTCTAGAAGGAGTATCGAGGTGGGCGGATGGGGACGGGGACCAGGGCAGATGCCGGGGGCTCCTCGTCTCTGGGCTTTCTGGGTGTATCTGGAGGGCGGAGGGGTGGGCGAGGAGTTGTGGGCAGGAGAGAAAAGCAGCCACTGCCTGACTGTGAGGCCCTCGCTGTGGGGTGTGAGGGAGAAGGGGCACAGCCACCTCTGTGACACCCCTGCCGTTTCTGTACCTTGGGAGCCACAGGCCCTGGGGTTCTGCAGCCGCTGTTTTCTTCCTCCTCCCTCGGGCCCCGCCCTGTGCCATCGGCCACCTGGCTGTGACCTCCGGTGACTTTTGTTTGGGGCCAAGACCAGAGCACGGGTGGCATTCCTGATTCTTGGTCCTGCCTAGTCGAGATGGGAGTGGCTGTGAGTTGTCCCAGTTCGGGCTCTCCCCGAGCCGAGTGTGCTCTCCCCTCGTTGCACACAGCAGCTCTTTTCAGAGACCGAGGGTTTTTGGAGCCGGCAGAAACGCGCCGTTACGCTTGCCGTTACGCTTGCCGTTACTTATCGGGGTCTTTTCTGTCATGGGAACCATGATCCTGAACTAAGATCACTACCTCAATCATTTCCAAATCGTGTTTAGGGAAAACAACGCAGTGCCCACATGACAAAAGGCGTTTATGAAATGTCTGTTTTGTGCCAAGGGCTAGATATACGTTAATTTATTTAATCCTAAAAATAAGCCAATGTGATAATGTATCTTGTCCCATTTACAGTGTGGGAAACAGGCTCAGGGAGGAAGTAACTTGTGTAAGGTGAGAAGCTTAGCTAGGATTCAAATGCAGACGCCACTGCCTCCAGACACATTTGTCCATGAAAATGTGCTGCCCGCCCACAGGCTTCTGCAGGGCGCTTTCCTCCGGGGTGGTCTTTCTGAGGTTACAAACCCCGTGGCCCCTGCCGTGGTGGTGACAACAGTGGCCTCACTTGTGTGGAACTCGCCCTGTGCTGGGCACTCCCTCACATGTCCAATCTGGTAGCTGTGCTCTCCCTGCCACCTGTCACTTGGTGCATCCTCATCCTGCTTTGCAGGTGCAGAAGGGGAAGCTCAGAGGCTTAGGAACTGGGCTTGTCTACTCTAAGACTCACTTTTTTTTTTTGAGGTGGGGTCTCGCTCCTCCTCACGCTGGTCTCGAACTCCTGAGCTCAAGCGATCCTCCCGCCTCAGCCTCCCAGAGTGCTAGGGCTACAGGCATCCCAGCCCACTCTAAGACTTATGTTTTACATTGTAACATCTAGGCGCTCAGGATGTGGTACAGTCCTGGGCATGTTACAGTTATATTTAATAGTTGGCAACTGTTTCTGCTACAATAACAAATGACTCATTTTGCATCTGACGGGACTGGGATCCAGTGACGTTCAGTAACTGGCCCAAGGTCCCACCGTTCTCAACTGGTAACCTGGGTTTTCAACTCATGCCTGTGGCACCAGGGACCACCTCTGGCCACTGGGCTCTGCCTTTCCGGAAGGGGCAGGCAGCTGGGCTGACAAGGGCGGTGGGGAGAGCAGTACCTGTCCCCATCCCAGGGGAGCAGTGCTTTTTCCTGGGCTGTGATCTAGGATCAGCTATGGGGAATTGGCCCTAACTGAGAGGAGTGGCAGCCCCCAAAGAAATCTTGTCACAGTGAGCCAGGGTATCTTCCGGGTCCTGGCCTAGCGGGCAGGGAGTGTGGAGAGAGGTGACCAACTCCTGGAGCAGCTCCACGCGCGGCCCTCCCCTCCCTCAGCCATGTCCTCTTCGGTGGGCCATGGTGGGGCGTTAGGTCCCTACCCCCATTCTGATGTCCTCTAAGACCCCAGCCCCACCTTCCAGGTGGGCTGGAAGTCTCTGAGCATGGTGTAGGCAGGTTTGACTTTTAGAACGTCAGGATTATTTGGCCTGTTTTTAACGCATTCTAGAAAGTGCCCTAGGGCTGCGACCCCCAGCCACCCCCAGGCTACAAATCCTGCTGGTCTGTGGCCTGTTAGGAACCAGGCCGCATGGCAGGTGGGACAAAGTTTCATCTGTATTTACAGCCACTCCCCATCACTCCTATCGGCCCCACCCCCATTCCAGGAAAAATTGTCCTCCATGAAACCTCTCCCTGGTGCCAAAAGGGTTGGGGACTGATGCTCCAGGGCAAGGGTCCTCAAACTATGGCCCGAGGGCCACATGTGGCCCACCTAGGACACTCATCCCACCTGCCTTGGTGTTTTTGCCACCGCTGCCTGTCCTGCTTAGCAGCCAGCTCATCCCAGGCCCGCAGTGCGCACTCTCCAACGGTCTGAGGAACAGTGACCTGGCCCCCTGTTTAAAAAGTTTGAGGACCCCTGCTCTAGGGCGTCTGAAGAATGGAAGGATTGGGCCTTTAAATCGAGTTTTTTAGATCCCCTTTGGTTACACTGAGGGTCGTTTGGCTTTAACTTGACTTTCTTTCCCCCTGTAAGTCCCTGACCCAGAACTGCGATCTGTTTCGCTTTCACCTGTGAGTGTGTGGGGCAGCGCAGGGCGTACCTCAGCTTCCGCTGGCCACCAGGACGACCAGCCGCGTCAGGAGTGGGCCTCCCTTTTGACGTGTTTAGCTGAGGGTCTTTGTACAAAGAAAGGAGCTTCTCCTCAGGCTCTTAATTTGGGACAAATTTCAATCGACCTAAATGAAAATGGCCTTTTACGCTAGAAGTTAAGAAACGTGCACAGAAATTGCCTAACAGCTTTACCCCGAGTTCCTGGGTTTTTATAGGGAGCCCAGAGTCCCTCATTCCTCCCTAAACGCCAGCAGGAAGGGGTTGGCGCCTGTGATTAGCCAGGGAGTCAGGCTTCCTGAAGTACCCACAGGACAAAGCATAGAAAGTGAGAGTGTAGCAGAAAAAAAGAATTTATCCCAATGATTTTAGGGATTAAACTCCTCTTTAACCTAAGCTGTCAAGGTCTCCCTGTTTCATAGCCTCAGGGACTGTGTTCAAATCCCAGACTGTGATGAATCGTGTCTCCTGGAGTTGTGCAGTGGCCAGCCTGTGGCACTGTACATGGCAGCCTGTAAATTCTCTACAAAAGAGTTCTCCTGGATTCCGGTTCCAGCTTCACAACCGATCTTCTGTATTCATTGAATCTCTCCAGGACTGTTTTCTCATCTCTAAAACTGGGAAAACTGCCTCATCTCTATCTTACGTAGTTCTTAAGAGATCTATCCACGTGAGGTGATGAACACGGTTGCCTTGGAAAGTCTGGAGTGCTCCTCAAACACTAGGCAGGCTGGTCCTGGGCAGGTTGTCAGCATGTGGCCTGGGCATAGTGGCGGTCCTGGACTGGGGGCGGGGTGCACACTCCCCGGCATCCCTGTTCCTCAGTTGCTGGCAGGCTGCAGGGGGAGGCCACGGGTGCTGAGCGTGGGGGGCCTGGCCTGCAGAGGGGTCACTTTGGGAGACCTTGGTGTGAGGGAAGGGGCCAGGCAGACGCTGTGGGGGAGGGGCTACTCCACACAGGCGAACGCAGGGCTGTTTCCTGGGGCAGAACGAGAGTCTTCCGAAGAGGGAGGTTTGAGTCTTTAGTCATTCGGGATGCGGTGTTCTCTAGCAAGTCTTGAAATGGACTGGCCTTGGACAGTCTTAGAATAATTGATTTTAATACCTAGGCCCAGTGGCGGGCTGGCAAATATTTGACAGCTCTCTTGGGGGGAAGCTCCGTTGTGCAGCGTGTGCCGGTTTCCATGGTGTGACCACACCGACCGGGGCTGGTTTCAGGCTGTCAGCGTGGAGTGGGGGAAGGGCGGGCCCCAGGGGTGCCCGAGAGCTGTCGTGCCGGCTCCACCCGCTGTCTGCACCGAGCTTGTGTTCTCTGGGGGTGGGAAGAGGGACCTGAGATGATGCCGCCACGTGTACGTGGTGTTTAGAGTCTGTTGATATGGGGGGAGGCTCGAGGGCGAAGGTCCTCACTTCACGAGCGCGTGGTAAGGCCGAGACTTCTGAGTCCTGGGTGTCGCGCCGTAAGCGTGCGAGTCTGAGCAGGACAGAGAAGGCGGGGGCAGGCTCGGAGCCGGGCCGGGCCAGCACAGAGCGCAGCAGGCCCCGTGCTGCCCGACAGGCAGGGGGACGTGTCTGTGTGTGATGCCTCGGGGTCCCGCCCGCCAGACCCTCGCAGCCTGGTGACAAGTGGCCGCCGCTAGGTGGACGTAGACTCTGGTGCTGCCGGGGACAGGGGATGTTGGCAGTCTGACGCAGAGTTGGGTTTTGAAGGCAGCCCCGATGGGGGAAGAATGTCTGAGTTGATGCTGAGGTTTTAGGTGTATTTTTCATTATCATGGTAAAATATATGTAACATAAAATGTACTATTTTAACCATTTTTAAGTGTGCAGTCCAGTGGCATTAAGCACATTCACATTGTCATGCAGCCGTCACCACCATCCACCCCAGAACTCACTTCACCGTCCCGAGCCAAGACTCTGTCCCCTCAGACAATAGAGAGGTGGGCGCATTCTGCTCTCCACCCTGCAGTGCAGGTGCCACGTGGTGCCATCTGGACTCTGAGCCTTCTGCTCTCTGGGGGTGTGTGTGTCCCCTCCCAGGTCTGGTGTGTCTTCTAGCCTGTGACCCACAGCTTGCCCCCCCCGTCCCCCCACCCAACTCCGGCGGCTCCCTCTGACCCCTGCGAGGTCTCGCATTGGCTGGAGCACTGGAACCAGAGCCTTCAGCCTGAGATGGTCCTGGAGACCACCGGGTGCATCCCCTTGTGAAGCCCAGAGAGGGTAACAGCCTTGCCTGAGGCTGCACAGCCACTGCAAGCCCCAGCCTTATGAGTTTTAGCTTTCTTTTGCTGTGATGCCCACTGGCTTCAAGGCCCTGGACTCAGCCTCAGCTGAGGACTCTGAGACCCTCCACGGGCCAGGTTAGCTGCTTGCTGTTAGAAAGCAAAAACTGGCTCACAAAAACAAAGCCAGGATTCTGTGCTCAAGGTGAGCTCTGGGAGAAGCCTCAGGTGCCTGGGGCAGGTGGTCCCGCCAGCCTCACTTTCATCTCTCCCCTAAGAGGCCCCTTCTCCATGGGGGTGTCGCTGGCCTGCACCACACCGACAGGTGACCCCAGCAGTCTGGTGCTGGGCTGGAACCAGGACCCGTTCTAAGCTCGGTGGTACACGGAGCGCACACTCGGGCTGCTGGGCGAGCGTGGGCAGGACAGAGCAACGCCGGGATGGAGGGAAGGGAACCAGGGAACCGCCTGCCGGGTGAGGGGGCCGGCCGAGACCCTCCGAGAGGCGGTGGCTCCCCAGCCGTCCTGAGGCAGGGCCATGCGTTCCTCTGCGGCCACTCAGACTGGCCAGTTGCAAGGAAACTGGCCCTCTTGCCCCTCAGCGCTTCTGGTCGCCAAGCGCCTGGGACGGAGGGCAGATTTCTCGTTTGCACCATCCCTTTGGTGTCCTCCTGCTTCCGCATTAGGACAGGAAGTAGGCCTTGCCCCCATCCGGAATCTTCCCACGTGTCTTGCTCGAGGAAGTAGCTCCCTCTAGGGTGCCAAGCAAGGGGACAGTTCCAGTGTTGCTGTCAGCAGAGTTGAAATAAGTCACAGTAGCGACTAGGTAACACGCTACTTGCAAGTCAGGGGAAATCTAATGTTTGCTTCCCACAGCGTTGGAGGAGAACGGAAGTGGGCTCTCCGCTGACAGCACCGGGAGTAATTTCCTCAGTAAGGCCACTGTGGTTTTACTTAGCACTAACTCAGAAAGAATTTGAAGACTTATGCGACATTTCTATACGAAGCTATTTCTGTTCCCATCTATTAATGTGAACAAGGGTTTTTAGTGTTTACACCTGAAAAATAGAATTGGTGCAAAACTTACTTCTATTCCTTCAATAAATAATATTCATTCATCCCATTAAGAGGTAGGTACCTTTCCAACAAAGTTTTACTTTTTCTGTTAAATGATAATTTTTCAAAACTTTTTATTTACCTTGTTTGATTTACAATTTATTTACATTGTTTGATTGATTATATATTGATCAAACCAGAAGAAACTCTTTTTAAACACATTGCGTTTAGGAACCAGCTGCTGCGTGGTGAGCTAGGGTGTTCAACAAAAGACGTGGAAGCACAGATTAAGTTACATTAGGATGAGATTGTTTAGAGAAGTAGAATGCAAATGTGAGTAAAATGTCCATCTGTTAAAGAACTCGTTCATGTGTTCCTTTAAGTAATATGTGACAATGAGTGTCAAATCACCGTGGCAATGCCACCGGGCACTGCTGAAGACAGCAACTGCAGTTTTATTTTTACACATCAGTATTTAGAATATGCTGCAGAAATATATTATTTACAACTGTTTAATGAAGAAAATGCTTGGTGTCAGTTTTTAAATGAGCAGAGAATGCTGTGTTAGTCCCTTTGGGCTGCTATAACCACGTTCCATACCCCGGGCAGCTTGCAAAACCACAGACATGCATTTCCCACAGTTCTGGAGGCGGGCAGTTTGGCCTCAAGGCACACCAGCAGATTCGGCGGCTGGTGGGGGTCCCTGCCTCCAGGTTCATAAGATGGTGCCTGCTCGCTGTGTCCTCACAGGGCAGAAGGGACGAGGGAGCTAACTTGTGCCTCTCTCTTTTATAAGGACACTGATCCCATACATGAGGGCTCCACCCTCATGACCTGATCACCCCCAAAGGGCTCATTTCCAAATACCTTCACCCGGGGGATGAGGGTCTCAGTGTATAAATGTGGGGGCCGCACACATGCAGTCAGCAGCAGGTTCTTGGTTGGCTGCACTCTGTACAGAATCGTTTAAAGGCCTGATTGGAACTTGCTGGCAGAGCGTGGGCTGAAGGCGGACCCCCGTTTGCATCTCGGCTCCCACACAGCCCCCTGGGGGACGGTCGCTCGTGTGTAAGATGGCGACAGCCCCTCGAGAGCGGCGCTGCTGGGCAGGTTGGCGATACCGTCTGCGGGGAGATGGGGTAGCTTGAGCAACTTGCCCAGGTGGCGTAGCCAGAAAGTGGATTTGCACCCCAGCTCCCCACCTCTGTCACCTGGGGCAGGCTGCTTGACCTCTCTGCCTCCGCTCCCCTCCCTGTGAGATGGCTGGTGACGCCTGTTGTCGGGGGTTACGTGGAGCCTGTGCCTCGCGTGGGCGGCAGCGCTGTCTGCGCACGGGCTGTTCCAGAAGCCCCGGCGGCAGCGCCCACAGGCGCCGGCTCCCCTCGCTCCCCACGCCCCAGCACCTGCCCTTCTCGGGACGCATGTGCTCCCATCTGCTGTGGCCCCCGCCCTCGGCATCCTCCCCCAGGCTGCTGTCCCACCCAGGAAACGCCGCTGCCTTCCCAGCAGCCTGGGACTCCTGCCAGGGACTCGGGCCCCCACGCAGAGGCTGTGAGGGAGTGAGCTAGAATCCAGCCTCGTGACTCGGGTGGACTGACGCGAAGCAGGATTTTCCATGCCGCTTCCAGAACCCGCTCCTGGCGCAGGCCACGGGGGCTGTCCCCCTGCCCCTCCGGGGACAGTTTGCTGAGCTCCGCACTTGCCTGGGCTGGGCCCGCGGGAGGACGGGAGGGTGCCGGGGCGTCTGTGCCCTGGGCCGTGGCTCTAGGATGTCCACCCCACCCGGACCCCTGCCCTCTCTGTCCTCAGGGTACCTGCCTTTATTCTTGTGTGGTTTTAACGCAGTTTCCCTGACGTGACTGGGAGACGAGACAGGAGCCACTGCCACGCCCCATGGCGTCTCGTGGCCCGTGGGAGCCCTGACCCGCTGGTCCAGCGGGGCTGCCTTAATCAAAACCCAGAGCTGCCTGGGGGGCAGGCAGCCTCTTCCTGTGGGTGTGGTGAGGACGTGGGGAGGTGTTGAGGGAAGGAACTGCCTGTCTCTGGCGTGTCAGAGGTGTGAACCGTCTCTGAGCCGTCACTGCAGTAGCTGCCACCGGGCTTTGCGGCAGATCTTGCTGGGAGTGGGCCCCTTGAACCTGGGCAGGTGGGAAGAGAGTGTCCTCTGGGCCAGCGCCACGCCAGCCCCAAGGCCAGCTGTCTACCCAGCGAAATCTTGGGCCACAGCGTTTCCCTGCACCCCAACTCGCACAGCGTGTGGGGGGGCACCTGTGTGTATCAGGGGAGCACAGAGCAGACAGCAGCGACAGTGCGGAGCCCAGAGGGGGTGTCGCACTCGCCTGGCAGCAGGGTCGGAGGTGGTCTGGGTGGCGCTTGGCAGGAATTTATTTAGGAATTATCATCAAACACTGGCTCTGCAGGCCCAGGAGGTAGCGATGAACGGAGCCCTGGCCCCGAGGAGCCGTGTCTGTGGGGGACACAGGCAGGGAAGGACGTCTGCGGCTGTGTGTGTGAGGCGCTGCCCGGGCTGCCCTCGGCGCCTAGCAGGGGCACCTGACCGCACCTGGGAGGGAGCGGGAGGCTTCTCGGAGGAGGCGGCGCTCAGGGCTCAAGTAGACCCAGACATGTAGGTAGACGTTCGCTTGGTAAAGGGGGAGGGCAAGGTGGGGAGGTCACCGTGGGACATGCCGGGGGTTCATGCTGTTCCAGAAGGTGGAGGCTGGGGCCCGAGGCCCAGGGTGCCGTGGGCAGAGACGAGTAGAAGGTGTGCAGGGAAGGGGTCGTGCAGGCCTTGCTGGGCAGACAGCCGGAGCACGTCCCGGGCAGAGGGACTGTCTTGGACACATGCACAGGGTGCAAGGGCACATGGCACGTTGGAGCAGCTGCAGAGGACAGCCAGCCCGTGACAGTGGCCGGGCACGTGTGGGACAGGGACACTGGTAGGCAGCTGTGGAGCCAGCTGTGGGCCTGCGGGCAGCTTCCGTCTTAGTCCTGTAGGCAGGTGGGAGCCACAGAGGGATGTAGGTGGGGAGGGCTGTGCTCAGATGGGGTTGAGAAGGCCACCCTGTGACAGAGCGGGTCGGATGGACCCCATGCGGGGGGTCCTGAGTCAAGGCAGTGTCTGAGGAGTTGGTGGGAGGGAGAGGCTTTGGTGGCGGACGTGGGCAGAGGGCTCTCCCACCCCGATAGCTGGGCAGGGCCGAGAATCCGCATTTCTAGCCTCCTCTCAGGCGGCCAGGAGCTCGCAGGACTGCACCCTTGGCGTGGGTGACGGGCGGATTCTTGAGCCAGTGAGTGTGGAAATTGAGGTGCCGGGTCCACAGGAAGTCACCTTCCCGGCTGCAGTTGGAAACAGCTGTCTGTTCCTCCGTGTCGCCCTGAGCTGCTCAGCAGCTGTGCCGACCTCGACCTTGAGCTTGTGCCGACCGCGACCTTGAGCTCTCCTGTCTGATTTCCCTTCCAGGGGGCACGTCCCTGAGCTTCCTGGTGTTGGTGACCGGCTGCACGTCTGTGGGCAGGATTCCAGACGCCGAAATCTACAAGATCACCGCCACCGAGTTCTACCCGCTCCAGGAGGAGGCCAGGGAGGAGGACCGGCTCGCAGCCCTGAGGAAGATCCTCAACTCGGGAGTGTTCTATTTCTCGTGGCCCAACGATGGGTCCCGCTTTGACCTGACTGTGCGAACGCAGAAGCAGGGCCACGACGGCTCCGAGTGCGGCAACTCCTTCTTCTGGTGAGGGCGGGTCCCACGGGGACGGGCTCTGGTTGGCTCCTCAGTCCCTTGTCCCCATGTCGTGGGTCACCTCTGGAGAGCGGTGGTCCCTGCCTGCGGGCTCAGCACAGTGAGAAGGAAATGGGCCCAAACCCTTCGCCCCGTGGTCTCGGGGTGTCTTCCGAGTGGTCCGCTGTAGATTTAGGAAAGGAAGGCGGCTCCGTGAAGAGAGCAGGTAAGAGTGGCACCTGCCCGGACCAGCCCTTTGGTTCCGCAGCGATCCCGGTTACCCTCCGTGCGCAGCTGTTACCCTGACACTTGTACGCACCTGCATTCCAGTCTCTGTCTTCCTTGGGGAATGACTCATAGCGTCCTCATAACCTATGCGGAGGGGTCTGTTGCCCTATTTTATAGATGGGGAGACCGAGGCATGAACAAGCGAGGGAATTTTGCCAAACTCCCCACACCTAGCGAGTGGCAGAACCGGGATTTGAACCCAGGCCTTCTGGCTCCAGATCCCAAAGTGGTAATCACCAGCTAAACCAGCCCCGTCAACAGGGAAACTGAGTCAGCTTGCTCAAGGCAACTTGTAGTAACAGGCTAAGGCAAGCCCCGAGGCCCGTGCAAAGGTAGCTGGATTTCTGCATGTGTGGGATCCCCTGACGCCCCTTCATTGCGAGTAAGGACAGAGCTAAGCATTCTTTTTGGGCCCCGGGGTTAGGACGGCCAAGTCCCGTGAGCGGGCCGTGGTGCTTTCGCACGGTGGCACGCTGGCCTGGCCGTCAGCAGTGCCATCCCCTCAGACGCCCGCTGGGGCCTGCGAGGCTGGGCAGACGTGCAGATCCTGCTGGGGAGTCGTTGCAGCAGACCTCACGCGGTGCGGTGGTGTAGAAGGCCAGGGTCCGCCTTTGGGCTGCGTCAGTCGTCCCCGCCCTGGGACGGGAGAGGCTGATTTCTGACCTTTACTCGCATCTCACCCCCTGTGCGCACACACAGGCTGTCACAGGCTCCCGTCGGGCGGCAAGTGTTCTGTTCTCGCTGCCTCCAAGCCCCGAGGGGAATTCCGACTCCTGCTCGGGGAGAGGGACCTGCCCGCGTCCCCGCGTGCACCCCGGTGCCCTTGCCCCGATCCTCCCTGGTTCTCTGTCGTTGTTGAGCTTGAGGGTCAGTAATGTGCTCGGACTCTGCCGTCCGTGCGACTCTCCTGCCGAGCTTGTTAAAGTGCAGATTCTCACACGGCAGGGCTGGGCTGGGCCCGGGGTCCCGCGTTCCGGCGCCGGCCCACTTTAGACCAGACTGCCGGGTGCGCGGAGGCGGCGGCCGTCGGTGGTGGGACATTCCTTGAAACCGTAGGAGATGCCTGGGGAGTCTGTATTCCCCAGCACCTTTGTAACCGCTTCTCCCTCGTGCCAGCTCCGTGGTGGCTCATGGTGGGCTCACACAAACAGTGAGGCAAAGAGGGTCTTGGGGAAGGAGATTGTGGTGTCCGTTTCCGAAGCGGGCACCAGACTACTACGTCTCGAGTTGGAGGGGAGGCGGCAATGTCAGCGGGCGCCAGGCTGCTCGGCTGTGCTGCGCGCCAGGGCGTGGGGTTTGGGCTCAGGGTGGAACCCCCAGCACTGACCACAGTTGAGTCACCCTGGGCCGAGTCACCCTGAGCCCGCTGTGTTGTGGCCCAGCGTTTGGGGTCTGCAGACCTACAGCAGGGGTCAGACGGGGTCAGCACTGCCCGTGGCCAGTAAATTGTGGGGAGCGACAGGGTAAAGTCTCAGCATCTTCCCAGGCTGCTTACTGATCACCCTGACGGTGCTTCCCGGCACAGGTAAGTCTTGGAGGAAACTCAAAGCTCTGTTTTCCTTCATGGATCTGGGGACCTTCCTCCTAGGACATGAGCCATCTTCCCCCAGAGGGTCAGGCACGCCTCACTGGAAAGAGGCCTTACCTGAGGGTCGTCCATTTGGCACAAGGTTTCTAACCCTGACTCCTGACGACAGTGGCCGTAGCTGTGGGGCCGGCGGACTCTGGGGTGTTCCGGAGGCTTTGCCCGGATGCCACGAGCAGGTGTGATGTATGTGTTTCTAGAGCTGGTTTGGCTGAGTTTTACAGAGAGATTCAGAAGCGGCCGTGTGTTTGTGAGACGGTGCTCTGTGATCACTGTCCTTCCGGCCGGGCAGTGCGCGGCTGTACGCGTGAGCTCAGAGGGGCGGTGCTCGCAGCTGGGGGGCCGGCCTGCGGGCAGGGAGCTCGGAGAAGGCCCCGTCTGCGCCTGCTCACGGCGCGGTGCCAGCAGTGGGAAAATGCTGCTGTCTTTGAGGAAGGCTCAAGGGCAGGAACCGGGTTGCCGTTTTTAAACAAGTAGGGCATCTCGCTGCAGATTCGCTCGGAACCCTGCAAGAGCGAGCCTCCTGGTGACGGTTCCTGCCTCGCTGGGGGTGGGTGGTGGGTGGAGGGCGCGGACGGGAACGCAGGGCCTTCGTCAGGAGGCGCTCAGGGCTGGAAGCACAGGCTCCCAGCTCCACACTGCCGCTGCCTGGCTTTGTGAGCGGCTTCCTCACCTCTCTGTGCCTCAGTTTCTTTATCTGTAAAGTGGGGTCACTGATAATACGTTTTGGCCATTTCAAGGGTGACGTGAGCTAATCCATCCCCAAACATTTGGAATGGTGCCCAGGGAGGCTGTTGCCGGTCGGTATCGTCGCCGAGTCCAGAGGCAGAACAGCCCGCCGGCGGGGGAGGGGATGCCGGAGCTCCACTCCAGCTGTAGTCTCGTCTCATCCTTCCTTATTTATTTTCAGTTGCTTTGTGATGCTCTCATCGGGTGCAGCCCCTGGCGTGTGTGTATATGTATATGTAATTTAAATAAGTGCGCTGTGTTTAATGTGATCATTTTTATCATTTGTCTCATTTATCATGATCATTGCTGAATTATAAGACAAGATTACGTTTTTTACTGATGGAGCTTATGGTAAAAACATGTGGAGGCCACAGGGCTGCACACAGCCTCCTTTGTAATCTCCCGAAAGGTGCGTGTTGGGCTTCCATTTGCCGGCAGTGACAGCCGACCTGGTGGTGGCCTTGGGGAAGGACTCCTTGTCCCGTCCCCCGTACGCGTCACCGTGGCCCCACAGTTCTTGCTGCTCTCTAAAGCACGTGCGCTTCCCAGACCCGGCTCCTGGGAAAGAGCGCGCTTGCCCCGTGCTGACCCAGGGCGCCAGCCCCGCATGCCTACCCGGCGCTCGCCTGGGCGCGGTGCTGGCCGAGGGCACAGGTGAGCTGAACCGGTGTTTGCCTCCGTCTTGCAGGAACCAGCTGCTGCACGTGCCCTTGAGGCAGCACCAGGTGCGCTGCTGCGACTGGCTGCTGAAGGTCATCTGTGGCGTGGTGGCCGTCCGCACGGTGTACGCCTCGCACAAGCAGGCCAAGGCCTGCCTCATCTCCCGCATCGGCTGCGAGCGCGCCGGCGCCCGCTTCCACACCCGCGGGGTGAATGACGATGGCCACGTGTCCAACTTCGTGGAGACGGAGCAGGTCAGTGCCCGGCCCCGTCCGTGGGCCCAGTGGGGCAGAGTAGCTGCGGCCCGCACACGCATGTTTTCCATCTGTGGTGGCTTCTGCTCGTGACGCCTTCCTGCGAGCGGAAGGAGCACGAGTAAGTGGAGCTCTGCGTGGAGCAAGGCCTCTGGTCCGTGCGGGGCATCCAGTTTTGATTCACGTCTCTTGCTGGTGGGACGTTGCTCACACAAAGTATTTTTAACTAAAAGGAATCAGGAATTTTTGCTGTGGTCATGAGGGTGGCAGTTATTCTGAGAGCAGCTGGCGGATGAACCAATAGAGTTTGAAAATATTTTTAGGACAAAAATAAGTGGATCATTACAATGGAAGGATGAGAAAAGAAACCTTCCTTTTCATCCTAAATCAACTGAAGTTCCATCCTCGAAGTATGAGCACCTGGGAGTTGTGAAATCTGCACGTTAAGCAGCAGTTCCCTTAGAACACAACCATCTGCTTAGTTTCTTATTCTTTTTCCAAATTTTGTTCTCATTTCCAGAGATGCTGTCTTACAACTGTTTTTTTTTTTATTATTATTTTTTGCTCTAACTTGCAATCTGCAGGATAATGTCACCGTGTAGAATAATAGGTGGAATCAACTGTGAAAAAAAAGAACAGTCCTATAAAGACACAGGTGTAACATTGCTGCCTGCGGCCAGCTCCAGCTCCCTGTGTTACCTGTGTAGGTGCGGCCTGGCATCCCTCCTTGCTACTGCCGCCGTGAGAGGGCTTCCTTATGAGGACACTGGCCGCTTTAATCCAGCGCAGCTTTGCACACCTGCCTCCACCTGTGGGCGCTCCTGCCTGCTGGGAGTTCCCGGGGGGGATGTGCAAAGATGAGGAGGCGCCTAGGAGTCAGGCACGTGGTAGGAGGGGCACTGGGTCAGGAGCCCCAAGACGAGCAGCTGGTGCAGTTACTTGCCTGTAACTCTGGCCACAGTGTTCACACTGCTGGGTATTGACAAGCTTGTTAAATAAATATCCGGTTAAAAATGAGAGAGCGGGAGAGGATGTGTGGCCCCCAGGTGGAGGCCGATTCCTCGCTTCCTGGTCCGTCTGCAGGGAGGCCCTTCCCTTCGCCCTCACACCCCCCTTCCTTGCCACTTTCCCATCCTCGTTTTTATCCCTGGGTCGTTAGCCTGATACCTTTGCTTTGCTCAGCAAATCTCTATAATTTGTCACCTGCGTGGGCTGGGAGCTGGGCTAGGTACAGAGGGCTGGAGGTGCACAGCATGTTGGTATGAATCAGAGTGCCAGAGACCCTGGGATTGGAGATGGAACCAGAGTCGAGACCCCCGTCAGGCCCTGCAGTGAGGTCCGGGCCTAGCACTCCATCCAGCCCCTGGCAGGCAGCTCCTGGTCTGGTCCTGGGGTTCATGGGCCCCAGACTTTTGGATTTCAACTAGTACAAAACAAATTGGCATCTTGGCTGGGCGTGGTGGCTCATGCCTGTAATCCTAGCACTCTGCGAGGCCGAGACGGGTGGATCGTTTGAGCTTGGGAGTTCAAGACCAGCCAGAGCAAGAGCGAGACCTCATCTCTGCTAAAAAATAGAAAGAAATTAGCTGGACAACTAAAAACATACAGAAAAAATTAGCAGGGTATGGTGGCACATGCCTGTAGTCCCAGCTACTTGGGAGGCTGAGGCAGAAGAATCACTTGAACCCAGGAGTTTGAGGTTGCTGTGAGCTAGGCTGACGCCATGGTACTGTAGCCCAGGCAACAGAGTGAGACTCTGTCTCAACAACAACAACAACAACAAAAAAAACAATTGGCATCTCGTCTACTGTGTCATATTGAGTAGGTCCTTGGGGAAACAACTGTCCCCCACCATCACCGACCTTCCCTGAAAGACAGGGCATTTTAATGCTGAAAAGGAAATGGGGCTGCCATGATACGGGACCCGAATGGGTGGCTTCCACCACAGGCGTTTATTCTCTCTCAGTTCTGGAGGCTGGAAGTCCCAAATCAAGCTGTCGCCAGGGCCATGGTCTCTGCTAAGCCTCTGGGGGAGGGTCCTTCCTTGCTCCTCCCTGGTCTTGGTGGCCCCAGGCGTAACTAGGTTTGTGACAGCATCACTCCAGTCTGCATCTGTCTGCACGTGGCCACCTCTCCCTGGACCCCCCTACCCTCGTGCGACCTCCCCTTAACTAGTTTCGCCTGCAAGGACCCTATTTCCAAACGTGGTCACATTCTGAAGTACTGAGGGTTAGGGCTTCAGTGTATCTTTTTTGGAAGGGACACAGCTGAGCCCACAGCAGGGCCGTCCCCTCCTGTGGGAGGACTGTGCTCCATGCACGGTGCATTCAGCCTCATGAAAACCCCCCCACGGCCGTTGCTTTGTTCATTTTCTACAGGCTCTCGAGCACTCCCACGGAAGGAGTGGAGGATTCGGCTCTGTGATTTCACACTGTGCTCCCAGTTTACTCATCAGGACCCCACGTCACCTCAGTCTGCCCCTTGGGGGTGGCCTGGAAGGCCTTACAGAGAGGGACAGCCTGCCTCTCGTCTCCTGGGCTTCATTCAGCCCACCGCTGTTTAGGTTACCCCACCCCCTTCCTTCTCAGGGTCAGGGAGGGATTTCTTGGCCCCTGTAAGCCTTTGTGGTCTCCCTGGCGTGTGTTTTTCATCCCATTTTCCTCCCCTGGGCTCCGGGCCCCGGGCCAGGCGGTGCTGCGCCTGGTGAAGTCCCTGCCCGACCTGGTTCCCAGGGACACCGCCATCTGCCGTCCACCCAGAGGGGCCGGCAGCCACAGCTGCCACGCCCCCCCCCAAGGAGTGTAACTTAACCCGTGGTGACTTCATTTCCACTGGACACCTAGGACACAGGGGTGTGGCCTGGCACCCAGAGCAGGGCCTTTCAGGCTGCTGCTGGCGGGCGGTGGGAGCTCAGGCTGGGTCATGCAGAAGAGCCCCGGATGGTCTGGCCACCCTACGGGAGGGGAGGTCACACATCAGAGTCCCACTATGGGCCTGCCAGCTGCCGGGCTCTGCTCCCCAGTAGGTAAGGGGACGCAGGGGACGCCTCAGGAACGAGGAGGCGGGTGGCCCTTGCAGGTGGCTCTGCCCTTCTAGAGGGAGATGGAAGCCCAGCAGGGTGAGGGCAAGAGAGGCGTGTGCAGGAGCCGGCCCAGGCAAGGCGGGGCTATGGAGCCAGGGAACAGGAGCGGGGACAGCAGTGGAGGCTGCGCTTCCAAGGAAGCCGGTGGCCCAGGCACGCCCACACGCATGGGCTGGGTGTGGTCCTGATGGTGGTCAGCATCCCCAGAGAACAGCATTGCCACAGGAGGAGCAGAGATGACCCGAGGGAAGCGAATGTCCCCAAAAGAATGGGAAACTCATTGCCTCCCTCCTACATAGCAAGAGAGCCACTTTGTCTCTGGAGCCACTCAGTGTTTTTGTTTATGGCACTTCACAACGATAGAGGTGCTTAGGTTGGTCTGAGTTTGTTTTTTTTTGTTTGTTTGAGATAGAGTCTCACTCTGTTGCCCAGGCTAGAGTCCTGTGGCATCAGCCTAGCTCACAGCAACCTCAAACTCCTGAGCTCAAGCAATCCTTTTGCCTCAGCTCTCTGAGCAGCTGGGATTACAGGCATGCACCACCACACCCAGCTAATTTTTCTATTTTTAGTAGAGACGAGGTCTCGCTCTTGCTCAGGCTGGTCTCAAACTCCTGACCTCAAGGGATCCTCCCACAACCTCCTCCCAGAGTGCTAGGATTACAGGCATGAGCCACCACGCCAGCCTTACATCTTTTATTTATTTAGAGGAATAAATCTTCCTCCTTCAGGGCAGGCTGTGTGTGTGCATGCATGTTTTGTGTGTGCTGTGTGTGTACTGTGTGTATTTGTGTGTTGTGCATGCATTGTGTGTGTGTTGGCATTGTGCATTTGTGTGGTATATCATATGTACATTGCATTTGTCATGTGTATTGTGTGTCCTGTGTGCGTGTACAGTGTGTGCATTTGTGAGTTGTATGCACATGTGTGTGTGTCGTGTGCATGTATGGATGCAGCTTAGGCACCTAGGGAGGAAGCTTGAATCTTTCAGCTCTGGTGAGTCATACCTGGTGGGCTTGCCCTGCAGCTGTGACTCACCAGGCAGGAAAAAGCAAGACCAAAAACTCCCCTCAGTCTATTAAAAAAAAAAAAAAGGATCCAAGATAAATATTTGGCTGTTGAAGATAAGGCCACTGACTAATAATCCAGGGAGGTCAGGATGACTGAGTACGACCCCTAAGAACTGCAGACTTGGAAAGAGTTGGTTTGCAAACACTGCCTGCAGAAGTAGAAGTGCAGCAAAAGCCTGTCAGCTAAGAGCGCATATATGCAGGCGTGAGTTTTCTGGCTTCATCCCTCTCTCTTCGTGGTGGCCGTTGGTTTCTGCCCCCACCTGCTATGAAAGCTCGGCTGGGGCCCCCTCCCCTGCCCCACCGGGGGTTTGGGCCACAGCCTGGCCTCACCGCTGCATCTCTTGGGGCTCCCTGTTTCCTTTCCAGCCCTGAGGCTCTTCCTGGCTCCCTCCCACTTATCATCTCTTCCTTCCTGGAGTCCTTCTTCCCACCCCTAAGCCCCACCCGCCCCCAGAAGGTGGCCGTGCCGTGCTCACGGGGCGCGTTCCTGGGGGAAGAGGAGACAGCTCTATGCTCTCGGTGCCCACTCGTGCTGGCGTCCTGCCCTCGTCACCCCTCACATCACATCCCCTCTCTGGGCACCACACGACACTAACTCCTTTTAGAGAAAGGGAAACAGGCTGCAGATGGTTAAGTAACGCACCCAGGGCCACCCTGCTGGGCAGAGTGGCTGTCAGATGTGGCCAGGGCTTATCCAAGAGCCCACCTTCTTTCCACCCACCATCCTGCACACCAGGACCCCTAATGCCCTCTGTTAAAGTGACATCTGTGAGCGAGACTCATGTTCCACTAGTGTTCCGCTGTGTTCTTTCCCCCGGTGTGGAAATGAGTCGCTGGCGTTTGACAGCGGGTTATGCCCATCGCCCTGGGAACAGAGAAGGTGGTCCCGCTGGTAGCGTGGGACACAGAGTCAGGATGGGAAGGAGCGACTCCACTTCGGAGCATCCCTTCTCCTTGCCCCAGTTGGGGCTGGTCTGGAGCACTGCCTGCCTGCCGGGGTTTGCAGAAGCTGCTCCTGGGCAAGTCTCAGTGCAAGGGGGGACTGGTCTGATGCTGCAAGTGGCGTTATCAGCACATGGTAGTCAGAGTGAGGGTGACAGTCCTTAGCTTTAATCAGCCCCTGGGCATTGTTAAGAGTTGTCTTTATATAAAACTGCTGGCTGTATTGGTTTCTTTCCCAGGAATCTGGGCGGGTGCAGGCCGCACGTGATGGTCAGTTGTATGCACTTAATTTCATGGTGGCCAGCTATGCTGTGGTCATTTAAACAGCCTGCTTATTGTATTCTGCTTCATTAGCAGAACAGTGGAGGGTAACGAATTTGCTGGCTCCCAATACCTGGAAACCGCAGACAGCAAGTTCTCAAGCCAGCACGTTTTTCTTTAGGAGGTTAGAGGATAGAATTCCAGCTCAGCAGTATGGATACCAGGCTCACGAATTCCTGCGGTGCCCCTGGCTCACGTAATTCCTGTGGTTCTAATTTTCAAGTCCTCCACTGCGGAATTACTAATGCATGTGTGATCTGAGCGTGATCTCGCCTGCGTGGAAAGCTACCCGGTAAGGGAGCAGGCTGCTGAGAAGCGGAAAGGCCCCGCCGCGGCCCCTGGCCACCCCGCCAGGCCAGGGTAGAGTTGCGCAGATAAAGCCGAGATCTGATAACCGCCGCGCCCTGCCGGTGCTCGGGACGGCACTCGTTGTCCTTTTAAAACTCCCTTGCGCTCCAGCGCAGGCTGCAGGCTCTCTCTGGAATGACTGTGCGTGTGGGTGGGGGAGGAGGTACATTTTTTAAAGTGTGTCATTTTTCTCTCTGCAGGTGCTGTCGCACTGGCAGCCTGTGGAAACGGTGTGGTGCGTGTTGACTGAGTGGCCTGTTGGAGAACACAGTGGGGCGGGGCAGGGCCAAGTTCAAGTTCGAGTCTTGACCTGTGCTGTCAAGTTCAAGGCTGACTAGTGTCGCCAGCTGGGTCTTTTGACTGCAGCTTGCTCGTTTTATTCCACTGAGCCCGCTTCCAGTAGCTCTCTGCTGCTCAGCCAGCTGAGAAGGTGCAAGCAGAGGACTGAGAGAGGCCGCGCTCCAGTCCCAGAGCACGCTGGCTCCGTTCCTGAAACGGGTTCGGGGTGTTGCTGGGCTCTGCAGGGAGGCGCGTGGGCTTGTGACCTGGGACTGTGACCTCCCACACGCCCGGGCAGGCAGCCGGCCTGGAGGGGCTCAGACCCCCTGCAGACCCCTCCTCAGAGGCTGCTGAGCTGCCAGCGTGCCCGCCCGCCCGCCGAGGTCAGGGAGTAGCGCCAGCCGCAGTGGAGGAGCAGAGGGCACCGAAGTCCACTGTCTGCCCTTCGTTCCGCCCGGTGTCGGGTCGCAGGCGGCGGATCCCGTTACCAGCCCAGGACATTCGGTGTCATTGAGGAATATCTTTCCGCTTCTGTTCCCTTGTGCTGCAGACGATTTACATGGATGATGGAGTGTCGTCTTTTGTCCAGATCAGAGGCTCCGTTCCGCTGTTTTGGGAGCAGCCAGGGCTTCAGGTAGGTACTTAAAAAAAGGGAAATGTCCCCCTGTGTTCCTGTTTACCTCACCTTTCTCTCCAACAGCTGTGGCTTGTTTCTTTTGACATGTTCCTCCCGTGGTGTAGTTGCTGGTCTTTTACTTCAGCCCGTTTGGACTGAGCTGAGCCGAGTGCATGTGTGTGTACGTGCGTGTGCGTGTGTGTGTATGTGTACAGAAAACACGCACCCCGGTGGCTTGTGGCATGCTCGCCACGCACGCGGGTGCGGCGTCTGCCGAGTGAGCGACCCACACCGTGTGCCTGGGGAGAGTGGCCTCAAGTTGGACCCTAAGTTCAGGGTCCTGGGGACAAACAGGCTCGGGGCCCTCCGTGGCTGTGCAGTGGGTCTGGCACGGCTCTGCGTGTCGGGGAGCCGTGTGAGGACTACACAGCTTTCCTGTGCTGTCTAAAAATACCCCTCGCCGGCCGCAGAAGGCTCCGGCCAGCGCCAGGGGGATTTGGCGTTCCGTCTCCCGGGCAGAGCGCGGGGCGGGAAGGCGTCCCCAGAGCACATCTGCCGCAGTGAAATGACGCGCCGCCTCCCCGTGGGCTCTCTAGCGAGGTGGGCTGTGGGCCGGGTGGAGGGACATCCCGCCATGCTGACCCCGCGTGCTCGTCCCTGTCCCGAGGGATGTGGGTGCGTCCACAACGCCTCCAGGCCGGGGCCTCTGTCGTCTTCGGCTCTTCTTACAAGGCCCCTCGTGTGGCCGCGGGTGGGCTGTCAGCCAGGGGCTGCCGGGGCCCAGGGCTCCATCTGCCCGGTTCCTCGGGATGTTCGACGTGCTGGGCCCGAGTGCCCAGGCCCAGGTCCAGCTTCTTAGCACAGCCTCGACCCGCCCCAGGGCCAGCAGCGGGTGAGTTGCCGCCGTGGCCGCGGGCGAGCCGCACTGACGGCGTGAGTGGCGCAGCGGGTCATCGCTTGGAGTGAGACGGGTGAGTGGGCTTCGGTCACAGTCAGTCTTCCCTCTAGAAAGGGACAGCCAAGATGCACGAGATGGCCGGTGGCACCCTGGGGACATGGAGCTTCCTCTGGAGCAATGATGCCCACGAGAGGTGTTTTTGAAAAGCAGCTTTATTGAGACATAGCTTACATACCGTGAGCTTCACCCATCGAAAGCATACGGCTCAGTGGCTGTTAGTGCATCTGCAGTCATGTGCCCATCTCCATAATCTATTTCCGAGCATTTTCATCCCTGCAGAAAAGCCCGTGCCCATTAGCAGCCACTCCGTTCCCTCCGGACTGCCCCTGGGGCTGAAGCGACGTGAGTCTACTCTCTGTCTCCGCAGATTTCCTGTTACGGACATTCCTAAAGGGGTTTCGAGACTTGACTTTCTTTAAATTCAGAAGTTTCCTTTGGAAACAAGACTTGAGCTCTGTATTTAGGAGGATGAAGAAATTGGTCAAATGAGTTTAGTACACAGAGGAAACAGGGAGACCTTGTTATGTTTCACGTAAAGTTTGTATGAAATCCAAAACGTGGGGGGCCTGGTCGTGGTAGAGTCTAGAATTGGGGAGCGACCCTTTGAAGGTCGTCCATTGCACTCCCTCCCTCGGTTCCGGGGTCCTCCTTCCAGCGGCCGCCACTGGGGACGGCTCTGACTGTGGGTGAGTTTCTCCTTGGACTGCCGCAGGGCCGTCTGACCCTGGGGAGCGTCCCGGGGCAGAGGGAGTAGGTCTGTCCCTCCTCCCCGTGACTCGCCCTCAGACCTCAGAGCGGGCGTCTCCTGGTCCCCCTCCCCCTCTGCCCTCCCTAAGGCCCCCAATGCCTTCGGCCACCTTCCATCCTATTTCTGGGACTCTCGGTATTCTCGTCCCCTTGTGTCATTCCCTCTTTCATGCAATTTTGGTGTCCAGCTTGACCCCTGCGATGCTCTGGACGCAACCTGACCTGCCGTGGAGCGACTGGGCCTCGATCTGAGTCGGACGGAGGCAGTGGGCCTCGGGCGGCCCAGCGTTTGGGCAGCCGTAGTGTCGCCCTTTGAGGTTCCGGACCAAAGCCTCCACGGTGCCTCACCAGAGCCTCCACGGTGTCTTTAGAACAAGCTTCAAAAGGCTTTGGTGTTTGTTGATCTTATTAAGGAGTTGCTAACCTTTGAGCCTAATACCCGTGTTTATCTGTCATCAAAGAGAGATTAAGCCATCTTCAGAGGGGACCAGGAGGGCAGCTGTAAGTGGTGGTGGTCTCGGGTCACCCTCCGGAGCTGTCAGCATCGAGCCTGAGGGTCAGTTCTGCTTGTTTTTCTCCATCTTGACCTTTTCCCTTCCGTCTTCACCTAGGTTAGAGGAAAAGGACAAGTATTTAGGGGTGGATAGCTTACGTATTAGGTTGCAGAGTTAGTTGTGCCTTTTTAGGGGCTGCCCAGGGAACTGTGAGCTTTTCAGGGGTTGGGGACAGGCAGGGAGGAACCGGAGGTAGGATTTGTCTGTGTGTTTTCACAGGAGTGGCACCCTCAGTACATTTGCCTCCATTTCTGGCAACCGTATCCCTTTAATAATTTCATTTTTGCCACATAAATCAGTTGTGTAGTTTGCAAATAGCAACATAGAAATTTTACCCTTAAAATGACTTGGTACAGCTAGTTAAAGAGCCTGTGTATGATCCTGTGTCGTTGAAGATGTGTCCCTACCCCCCCCCCCCCTCCCCGCCCCCCCCCCCCCCCCCCCCCCCGTCACCGTAGAACCTTCCTGCCTTAACTTAAGTGCACGTGCAGACACAGTCTGCGTTTTGCAGTTTCATGTCGCAGAACCAACTGGAGGAGGGCGCCCAGCGGGCCAGGCCCTCTTGCCTGGCGCACCCCTGCCTGTCGAGAACTGCTTACTGGAGCTCTCGGATGCCTGGCACTGGGTGCGCGTTTGTGTCTTTCACCTTTCTTTGTTCCGGAAAGGATGTGAGACGGCTTGTAGCATAGCGGTTTCAGAAATAAGGGAAGAGGTTGGAGTGAAGGCAACGATGCTCCTAGTGGAGGTGAACTGAAACCGGGGCCAGAGTTGGCCTCCGCGACGCGTGCCGTCGATCTGGTGTGCCTGCCCCGAGGAGCCTCGAGTTTGTCCTGAGCTTCCTGGCAGCCACCACGGACAGAAGCGCGTGGCGAGGAGAGCTGTCCTGGTGACGTGGGGAATAAACTGTGAAGCTGCACAGACCTGGGTTCAAATTTAAATTCCGGGTCCCCAGCCTGGCAAGCGTGCACTTTTGAGAAGTTCTTATCTCCTGTAAGATGGGGTCAACGGCACCTCCCCCACAGGATGATAGGATTAAAGATCATAACAGGAGAATTTAGCACGCTGTCTGGAACCTAAAAAGTACTCAGAAGCGGTAGCTGTCATGGATAGTAACACAGGCAGAGGGGGATGCCTGGGGGACAGCACTTGCCGCCGTGGCGGGAAAGCGTAGCTCTCTGCGTCCCGAGCTCGGAGTAGGGGTCCCCCTGAGCCATCCTGGGAACGCTTCGAGATGTGGTGGTGACACAGGGACGATTTCTAGGGTGTTCCATCCACGCGCTCTCACAGATGGATAGCCCCAGATCGAGCCATGTACTCACAGGCACTCACTGAGCATCCCTGGGCACGTGGGGGCAGCGGGGGCCTTCTCGGAGCAGGGACATGTCCGTGTGGTGGGAACGGAGCTGTGGCCAGAGTGAGGCTGAGATCCCCCGGAGGGCGGCCCTCCCGGGCTGAGGGGTCCAGAAGGCATCCTCCGGGTTCCTATCCTGCCTGACCGGGGAGGGGCGGGAGGAGGCACTCGGGCAAGGCAGTCAGCTTTGCCTTGCAGAGGGAATGGCCAGTGCCGATGCCGTGAGCCTGGGACCACGGCATGCCAGAGAGCAGCACGGGGGCACAGCCACGGGGGGTGGTGGGAGAGGAGGGCAGCAGCCAGGTGGAGACGGTGGTGGACGTTACACTGAGGAGCTCACATTGCGCCCCGGGAGCCACACTGTAGCAGTGGTGCCAAACCTGGCTGTGCGTTAGAATCGCCTGCGGAGCTTTAAACAGTCCCGACAGGCAGCTTGCTACCGCGCCCATTAAGTCACAGCGTCCGGGCATGGGAGCCAGGTGGCAGTCCTTTCTGAAGGCCCCTGGAAGACCCCAGT
This sequence comes from Mirza zaza, assembly GCA_008750895.1. Lineage (NCBI taxonomy): Eukaryota > Metazoa > Chordata > Mammalia > Primates > Cheirogaleidae > Mirza > Mirza zaza. The sequence goes on along the minus strand of VSMD01062866.1, from coordinate 73,384 downwards.
GTGCGGGAAAGCGCGATGCTGGCGGACCAGTTTTCCTGGGGTCGGACTGGCTGCGGGCGCTCGCTCTTGCAGCGTTTGTGCGTCGCTGTGGTGTGAACGCCACTCACAGCCGCGTTCGCCGGCTGGACGTCACTGACCCTGGAGTTGGGAAGAGCCACGTGCGCGGCTGGCTCGTGCTCCGGCTCCGGCACACGCCGGACGCTGCAGTGAAGGGTTCGGGGTGCGGTGACGTGGTTAGACACAGGCCCGGCAGTTCGGTTCGGAAAGGAAGGCCGCAGGGACGGACACCGGGTGGCGGCTGCCGCGGATGAGATTTGCTGGCAGCCTGCATAGGGGAGGAGCAGGGGTGCGGGGGGTGGCTCCGGGCACGTTTGTGGCCACAGGCCCCGTCAAGTGCCAGCAGAGACTCTGCTGCAACTCACGGCCAGGGGTTCTCCAGACCTCGCTGTTCCGATGGCCAGCTCGCATAAACTCAGTCTCTGGTCGATAGGATGGAACTGGTGACTTCAGGGGCCAGAGAGGAGGCGGGCGAGGTGAAGGAGAAGGAGGAGAAGCTAAAAAAAGCAGGGCAGTCAGCTGCTGTGGGCCGGCACCGGCGGCGGATTCTGCCCCAACCGCAGCTCCTTCCTGGGGCTTCTGACACGGAGAGCTCGGGACTGAGCGACTCCGGAGGAGCAAGCGTGGTCAGCGGTGGGCAGGGTGCAGGTGGAGGGAGGACGTGAGGCGTAAGGAATCCAGACTAAAGGGGTGCACGCAGTAGTGGGGGTCGGCCTCCTGAGAGAACGTGGGGCCCCCTGACTTCTGCCGTGGCCCCCTCCAGTTTAGGAGATGGAGGGACCTGGCCCGAGGCCAGAGGAAGTAGCTGTCCGGGCTGGGGCTGGGCGGCTGGGGATCCCCTGCGGCCCTGCAGGTGTGGACGTGGCCCCAGGAGCTGTCTTTCCCTGCCGCACCTTGTACCCCTTCCCAGGCATCTGCAACCTGAGCAGACAGGGAACTCGGGGAGGCAAGAAATGAGTCACAACCAGCGCTGCTCACACGTTAGCGTGCGCACGTCGGAGAGTTCGGGTCAGCAGATCTGGGGCACGCTCCAGACTTTGCATGTCCAACAGGCACCCAGAGGGTGTCCAGGGGCCACAGTTTGAGAACAACTGGTCTAGACATACAGATCATTGCCGCCCATTTCCTGCCCTGGTCATTCACCTGGGGGTGGTGCCCTTGACTTCTTGGTGTTCCCAGGTGGAAAGGTTTGTTGTCAGCAGTGCTGTGGGACTGACGTGGTGGGGCCATGACCGTGCCTATGACATTCAGGCCTGGGCTGTCACATGGAATGAATATCCAAGTCTGGGGTGAGAGACGGGCCAGAGGCCTTGGAGAGTCGTGCTCAGCTCTGGTCTGGCTGTACCTTTTCCTGCTGTTAGCTGCTGCCCCTGGGCATCCCCTGTGCCCCACATTCCCCGAGTCCACACTGATGTGCTTGAGGGGACCACACAATAGGGAGGTGCCTCCCCTCACCCTGTCACGCTGCTTGGGCCCCGTACTGAAGGGCACAGTGTCCGTCAAATCAATCTGCGTGTGTTATGTGCACTCGTTAGAAACTGAAGAGCGTGGGGGTCCTTCCAGGGTGACCCTGGTTGGGTGGGAAAGACCCGAGGTGTGGGACTCAGCGTCCCCATCTCCTTCCTGCCTGTCCACGGTACCCTGCGGCTCCGGTGTGCTCAGTCACTTGGTGCTGGACTGATGTTGCAGTTTGTAATGGGACCAAGGTCATGTATACAACAGGGGGCGGGAGGGCAAGTTACACCGCCTGGAGAGCCGGTCACCTGGGACTGCAGTCTCCACCTGTTTAAGAGACTTTGGGTCATTACTGGGCGAGAGACACTTAGACATGTCCAGGAGTGAACTTGTCTCAACTGCACACCAGGCCCCTGAGCCCGGAACTGTCTGTCGCTTTTGTATTCGCTTCCTCCTGTGCTCCCACAGGTTTGGCTCCACAAACAGCTGCCTCAGCCTCGGTGACCTCTCAGCTGGCAGCTGAGGGGACACAGACCGGGTGCCCAGAGGCGGGACGGCACTAGTTCACCTTGGGGTGTGGGAGGGAGCAGTCTGCTCGGTAGCATAGCCGCCAGGAAAGTTTTAGGAGCAAGTATCTGCCATTTCCTCAGCCAGGTCTCCACTGCCACCAGGAACAGGCAGGAGGGGGCAGGGTGGGCACATGCAGCAAAGTGAAGGTGCTGGGCTGAGCTGAGCCTCTCTCGGGAGCCCCGTCAGCTAACAGCTGAGATGCCTCATTTGCTGACTCATTTCCCTTGTGACCACGTGTCTTAGGGCCAAAGGGGTTTGGGTCTTTGTTGAATCATTTATATAGAAAATCTCTGAATCCGATGCTGAGAAACCAGTTCTGTAGATGATGCTTCCCTCGAGTATGAACTGGGATAGGTGCGTCCCCTGCGCTGCTTAGAGCTGTGTAATAACCCATGACACATACTCAATAATAGATGTGTGGATTCCTATTTTATTCATCCAGTTATAATCCATTCTTATTCTTATTATAGTTTGATGCTCAAATCGTCCCCAATTTGGCCAGTGAAAGCCCCCACAAGATGGCTTCAGTGACTAAACTGAGTATTAAATAAAAAGCTCTAAATTATAAGGCAAATTAGGTGATCAGGATATCTCAGATTTGGGGGGAAATTGAGGTCCCTGAAGGAACAGAGGAGGCCGGGAAGCAGTTTCTGTCTCTCTGGTTGGCTTGACTGACCGCTGCTGTGGGAGAGTGTGGGGTCTGACATCTGCCTCGAGGTCCTACCCTGGAAGTTCTGTCTGTGGAAGAATTCCAGCTGACGTGGTCCTGCCGCAGTCAGGACTGGGCAGAGCACTGTTAGCAGAGACCAGGGAGCCCAGCCTTCCTGAGCTTGGAAGGGGCCACGGAGGTGGCCGAATGGCTGCCACAGTGGCCTGGCTGGCAGCGAGAAGGAGAACGGGAAAGCCATCGCTTCCTGCGTCTGCACAGCAGGGAGTCTCACTGCTGTCACCTTTCTTTGCTTTAGGTCGGCTCCCACCATCTGAGACTGCACAGAGGCCTGGAAGCCAGCGCCCCTGCCTTTGACAGGTAAGGATTGTCTGGCACTGCCCGGGCCCTTCGTCCTCGTCCTCAGGAGTCTTCCCCCCATCAGACAGTGGTGCAGGGGACAGGGTGGGGCAGGAAAGGGAAGGCCCCAAGCCCTGAACCTCAGTCTGCCTTTTACTTTGGTCCTTTATGCAAGAAGCGAGTTTACAAAATGGAATTTTCACTTGTTCTTAGGTTTCCTGAAAGTTAATTAATCAATGTTCAGGTAGCACTTTGCAATTGTTTTATCTTATCAGTTTCTTCTTGCAATGAAACTCCATCCATGTGCCTTGGTTAATAAGGGACAAGCTAAATCATAGGATATTTATAGCTGTTTGTTTTTGTTTTGTAAAGGTAATATATTCCCAGGTTTTAAAAAGTATAGAAAGGTATAGAGTGAAAAATAAAAGGACACTAACTCCAATTCCTACTCTTAGAGATTTTACTATTATTAGTTTTTTACATGTTATTCTAGAAAAATTGTTGGTACATACATATATATTTATTTTTTAAAACACAAATTGGATGATAACATACTGTTTCACAGCTTGCTTAAGCCATTGCTAAGCCGAACTATTTATAATGTGTACTTGAAATAGTTTCTTAAAATATTTGCTTTTTTAATCTAAATGGTAATTCTTAAAATTATCTTAGTGAATATAATAAAAATTCTCAAAAGCAATTTTTTAGCCAGGCACGGTGGCAGACACCTATAGTCCCAACTACTTTTAGGGCATTGCTTAAGGCCAGGACTTAGAGACCAGCCTGGGCAACATTGTAAGACCCTATCTCAAAAAAAAAAAAAAAAAAAAGTAATTTTGAATATGTTTTTTATCATTCCACTGAAGCTTTATTTGGACTGTAAATTTTGCTTGCATAATCTTCTGTTGAACATAACACTGGTAACGTGAGCCCAGCTGTGACCTCCTAATTAGCATGTACAAATAATGGGTTTTACTATAAAGAGACGTATAATCTAGTGATAAAAACGCTATTGCCTTTTTCCATAACATGATTAGTGTGTCCATAACATGATTAGTGTGTCCTAAGCATTGCACCTATATAGTTCTAAATGTTTTAGGGAATAGTACATATATAACTGAAAATGAAATTCTACCTGAAGCCAACCCAAAAGAAGAGAAAAGGGTTATTCTTGTTTTAGAAACCCGCATGTGTCTGTGAACTTTTTAAAACAAAATACACTTATGTAGTGTAAGCACATTTACAAGACTGAAGACTTTTTAGCATCCTGGGAATGCAAGGTGGGAGGCACCTACCGAGAGAACGAGAGCTTCGTCTTCCCACAAGCACCCGAGGCTGCCCTGCGCTTGGACAGCATCCCCAGACCTGGGGGTGAACTGAGATCTCTCCTGCAGGGCCCGGAGCAACCTGCTGGAACGAAGTCCTTTCACGGGCAGCTCCTGCTTGCGGCTTTGGCTGTCGGGAAGTCTCCTCTTTATGCTGTTTGACCACAGCACATGACCAGCATCGTGTGTCCACACGTCCCTTGCAGGAGCTGCCCGTTTCCATATTAAGTGCTGACTGTGCTAGCTCTGAGAGTAGTATGTAGAAATGCGGTGGCACATCTGTCTAGGGACGGGCACTGTGACGGCCCCGAGCGTGGCCAGGTGTCCGTGGACGGGCGCTCTGCTTCCAAACCCTGCTCTCTGGCCTTCGCTGCACTTTTGCTGTTTTTTCATCTGTGCGCTCCGTGTCTGAGGGCCGTTTGGAGCGGGCCTTTGCCCGCAGCTGCTCGAGCAGGGTCTCGCCATCTCTGCGTGGGGACGCGTTACCGCTCTCGGCGCTGCCCGGGTCTCCCTTGGCGGCACGGCGAAGCTGTTCTCCGTCACCCTCGCGCTCGCCAGAGCTGCGGTGCCTGCAGCCTGGGTGTGCGCGTCAGTGTGCGTCTGGCTTTCATCCCTCCCCGGAGGCCAGAAGGGGACTTCCCAGTGGAAGTCGGCCTCCTCAGTGTCCCGAAAACCTCTGCGGTTTCCCAGGTGGCTTCCCATAACGGGAACAGGTGGGCGGGGGGATGAACAAAAGGCCTAAACGCACGGCGCCACCCAGGCCATAGCAAGTCTGTGCGGTGCTGACCCCAGTGTGGCTGCCAGGACCTCCCTTATGCCTGGACGGCGAAAAGAGTCTTTCAGTTTATCAGTAACAAGTCCGGGCCGGGCGCAGTGGCTCACGCCTGTAATCCTAGCACTCTGGGAGGCCGAGGCGGCCGGATTGCTCAAGGCCAGGAGTTCAAAACCAGCCTGAGCAGGAGCGAGACCCCGTCTCTACTATAAATAGAAAGAAATTAATTGGCCAACTAATATATGTAGAAAAAATTAGCCGAGCATGGTGGCGCATGCCTGTAGTCCCAGCTACTCGGGAGGCTGAGGCAGAAGGATCGCTTGAGCCCAGGAGATTGAGGTTGCTGTGAGCTATGCTGATGCCACGGCACTCACTCTAGCCTGGGCAACAAAGCGAGACTCTGTTTCCAAAAAAAAAAAAAAAAAAAAGTCTGTTACCGTAGTTTTATAGTAAAGAGAAGGAAAGAAATATCAGCTCCCATGCACTGAGCACTGTCATTGTCACTTTCACTCGCCTCTTTCAGTCCTCGGGGCCATTCCCTGCAGAAGGGGGAGCAGAGTCGCCATACAGATGAAGGAAGGAGCTCAGAGAGGATGAATAATTGGAGCAGGGGAGTTCGCGGTTGGTGATAGGATAGAGTAATAATGAGTAATACAGAGCAATAATGAGTAAATATAGAGTAATACTGACTAAATATTACTCAATATAGAGTAATAATGAGTAATATAGAGTAATACTGAGTAAATATTATTCAATATAGAGTAATAATGAGTAATATAGAGTAATACTAAGTAAATATTGGTTCCCTTCCAGCCCTGGGATTTGGAACCAGTTGAGAAGCAGGTGCAGGGACCAGATGTGATCAGACATGGGCCTGGTTTCTGATAAGCCACTTTGTGGCTTTGTGTGTAATGAAGTGCAGCACTCAGATGGAAAACTGGATGCCAGGGCGGAGAGCGCTCCCACCAGTGTTTGTAGTTTTGACAAGGGGGGCTGCCAGGCAAGATAAGAGGTTAATTACCCAGACATGCACGTTGCATTTATAAGACTCTATTCATGAAAGGTCAGGTCAGCCGTTCTGTGGGGTCTGTGGTGGAACTTTATAGAAGGTGCAGCACGTCCTCTCGGATGCCAGACTTGAGCAGAAGTCTACACTAGCCAGCGAGATGGCAGCTGGGAGGGACTGTTCCCTCCAGCCCCAGGCTCCCTTTCTACACTTCGGGTCACAGGAGGTGGCAGGCCCCGGGCCTCTGGCACTGAGAAAACACAGCCCCTTCTGGCCCCTCTTCCCGCGAGGGCAGGACGGGGCGGCCGTCTGCGCCCTGCCCGCGTCAGGCTGCCCCACTGCCGTTGCAGGCACATGGTGCTTCTGAAGGAGCAGTACGGACAGCAGGTGGTTGTGAACCTGCTGGGAAGCAGAGGTGGAGAGGAGGTGCTCAACAGAGCCTTCAAGGTAAGGCCCGCGTGGGCCCGCACACCTGGGAGGGTGCAGGTGGCGAGGGCAGGCGGCTCTCGCAGGGACTGAAGACCTCGGCCAGCCCCACTTGGTGACTCGGGCTCCTGGTGCAGTGGGCTTCATTTCTGTGCGCTGGTGGTCGGGAGAAGGGCTCCAGGTCAGAGCAGCTGCGTCCCCAGCTGCCCCTGGGCTCCCCGTGGGGCTCTGCGGGCTAATGGTCTCTCTAGGAGTCCCTCCCAGTCCACGGGGGCGGGTGACCCCTTTCCCTCTGGCAGCTCAGCCCTGCCCCAGGGTAGCCCTGCAGGTCACTGGGCCTCAGGGCTTCAGTCAGAGCCGAGCTCACGTGGCTCCGGCTGGCTCTTACAAGGGCGGCCGCTGGGCTCCCTGGGGCTGGTGGGGCGGTGGGGAGAGCCCAGCCAGGAGTGGGTGGAGCAGGTGACGCAGCCGCCCGCTCTCCCTGCGCCTGCCTGCGGCTGTGGCACAAGACGTTCCAGAACGAGCTGTGGTGGCTCCTTGTTCTTTTCCCGGCCTCCCACATCTCCTGCCTGAAGGAGACGATGTCTGGTGGTTTGAAGCTCAAGGAAGCCCCTTATGGACAAGGCTTGAAGTCACCTCAGCAGGGAGTGAGGGCTGACCTCTGTGGCCGACCCCTGGCCCCTGACCCCTGGCTGGCTGAAGCTGGTCCAGCTGGTCTAGTTTCCCTCTGCTGAGAATAACTGCATGCTTGGATCGGGGACTTTCTGGCCGCCGGTTTTATTTGGCCAGACCTGCTTTTCCTGTTTGGTTTGTTGCTATTAGCGACAAGCTGCAGAAGCATCTCCCTTCCCACTCGTCTTGGCAGCGATGCTGGCTGCTTATTTGGAGGAAGAAGAAAAAAATTCAAGCCAAAAAAAAAAAAAAGAACCCCAAAGCTCTTTCCCCTCTATGCTTTGAGTTTGGGGGACAGGGTGGCCTCGGCCCCTCCTGTCAGCTGGTGGAGGTGCCCTGGCACTGTGACCAGAGGCGTGGTAGATGGCGGCCACCTCGGGGAGCAGGTGGGGCGGGCAGGTGGCTGGGCAGGTAGGGAAGGGACAGCGGCCTAGCTGGACACCTGCCCTGCCCGGTGTCCCCCAGCCTTGTCAGCGCTGCCTGCCCAGGATGGTGGCTGTTGGTCCTGCCAGATGGGCACCTGCTCTGCCGTGCACAGGCCTGGGCCACTGGGTGCGCCGTTTGGGTCTGCCAGTTCCTCGTCACAGCAGGGCTTTCTTGGCAATGGCAGCTGTGCCTTGCTTTACACTCTGGCTTGTGGGGGATGGGCACTGTGAGCTGTGCCAGGCCGGATGACCCAAAGTCGTCCTAGTCCTTCCGTGTTGTTAGAACCTCTGGCTGGGCAGATGCTGGAAAGACCTGGGCTGAAGCACATGGCCAGTGTGTCCTTTACCCCAGGGCCGTGGTGGGGAAGCTGAGAAGCTGCCGGGCCAGGGAAGCCTCATGCAGAAGGCTCGAGAGCGTGGTGACTCCATCGGCAGCCCAAGCCGTGCACCTGTCAGCGCCCACTTCACTCCAGCTCGCGGGCCACCGTCACCCCCGCCCTGGAGCTGCCCTGGGCTTCGCGTCCCACCCAGGGCACTCAGCCTGGGGACGTGGCCGCTCAGGTTCCCCCCCATGCACACACACGGAGCTTGTGCTTGTCAGGATGGGCCGGCTGGTTACCAGGGCGACGGTGAGCTGGATTATGAGCTCCGCAGCCTGCAGTGCCACTGTCCCTGAGGGCCTGGGGCACCCGGGCTACCAGGACAACAGAGCCACCTCCCCTCACCAGTGCCCTCCAGAGACCCTGCAGGAGTGTAATGTCCCCAGGAAGCCACAGCTGCTCTGGCTCCTTTTGCCCAAGGGGGCCCCACTGCCCTTGTGCAGGCAAGCTGTTCCCGTGGGTCTTGTCCCCCAGGCCTTTGTCCCGGGCTTCCCTCTCAGGGTCAGTACAAGACCACAGCCCGGCGCCCTGCAAGCTTTCCAGCTAAACCGCGCACTCTAGCGAGCAGCCGTGGTTAGCCGCAGGGCGGGCACCGTCCTCCTCCCTTCCGTTCCCCTCATGCCCTCCCCTTCCCCCTTTCAGAAGCTGCTCTGGGCTTCTTGCCACGCCAGCGACACGCCTATGATAAACTTTGACTTCCATCAGTTTGCCAAAGGCGGGAAGCTCGAGAAATTGGAGAGCCTGCTGAGGCCCCAGTTACAGCTGCACTGGGAGGACCTGGGCGTGTTCGCGAAGGGCGAGAATGTAAGTCCACGGTGAGTGTCGCTGCGTGCCCGTCACGGGGGGCCTCCTTCCCCCACTATGCAGCCGCCCCGTGCACGGCGTCCCGGGTCACAGCCTCGGTGACGCTGGCCGCCTGGGGTCCCAGCTTCTCCTCTCCCTGGCCCCACAGACATGCTTTCGAATCTCGAGAACGGATGGGAACGCGTGGCTTCCTAGCGAAAGAGATGTACTAACAAAGGGAGTACGTTGCAGTGTGGAGTGCCACGCTGTGACGCAGACCTGTGAGGGGGAGGGGATGCTGTCACTGCCCGTAGACAGACAGCTGGATAGACCCACATCAGACTGTGACTGCGTGGTCAGAGCTAAGGAGGAAAGGGAAGTCCAGTGCCCTCAAGTCATGTGCAGCAGGTCCTCCTGTTTGCAGATTCCGTATTTTTTAATTCACCTCCTCAAACTTATTTATAACCCCAAAATCAATACAGCACTTTCAAGGATATTCACAGACAGGTGCAGAGCAGTGAAAAAAAAATTTATATTTTGAGACACAGTCTTGCTCTGTCTTCCATGCTGGAGTGCAGTGGCGCCAACCTAGCTCACAGCAACCTCCAACTCCTGGGCTCAAGCAATCCTCCTGCCTCAGGCTCCTGAGTAGCAGGGAGTGAGGGTACACGCCACAACGCCTGGCTAATTTTTCTGTTTTTTGTAGAAATGGGCTCACTCTTGATCAGGTTGGTTTCGAACTCTTGGCCTCAAGTGATCCTCCCGCCTGGGCCTCCTGGAGTGCTGGGGTTACAGGCGTGAGCCACCACCTGAGAATAGTGAGAAATTTGAGTTGCCACATGTGCACATTCCCAGCTGAGGTCAAACAAGGCAACGCTCTGCCTTCCTGTTTCAGCTCTCATACTGTAAACAAATGTCCTTTTAGTGATTTAGTGTCATATTGTCCACAATTTTGTGGTGTGTTTTGGTGATCTCACAGTTTAAAGTGGCCACCAAGCATCGTGCTGTGGCGCTTCCCAGCCCTGCTAAGCAGAGGCAGGTGGCCACGTGCCTCACGGAGAGGACATATCAGAGGAGCTTCCTATGGGCCTGAGTGACAGTGCTGCAGGCGTGGAATGAACGCATTTATTTACTAAGACGTCTTTATACAGAAACACATAAAACAAGGTTGTGTATTGATCAACCGATGAAACTGTGCCCAGAGGCTCATAGGAGCCTAACCCTGTATTTCCTCTGGGAGCAATGCTTACTCAGTGTTGGCTAACTCAGTGTTCGTGCAACTTTACAGAACATAATTGCTGTGAATGACAAGAACCGCTATCCTTACAATGACCCAGACGTGCAGGCTGCTGAGAGTGTGTGCTGGCATCTGCCTGCCCTTCCAGTAGTGCTGAGACCCATCAGGATGTATACCGGGGTTCCTGGGGGGCCACTGGGGAGGGGCGAGGGGTTCCCTCTTAGAACCAGTCTCCTTGGGAGTGAGGGGTCAGGCTTAGGCTGCTGTGCTACGGCGATCGCTGCTTCGCACACAGCTTGTAACTATTTACATTTCTTCTTCTCATCCCAAGTTTCCAGAAGGGCACTGTGCGGATGAACTGTCTTGACTGCCTGGACCGAACCAACACCGTGCAGGGCTTCATTGCGCTGGAGGTGTGTCCCTGCCTGGCCTCCTGGGCCATCTGTTCTGCATCCTGTGCCTTCAGCGGCAAGAGGAGGGTGTTGACACTGGATGACCTTCTAGCTGTGGACGAGGTGGACACGGGTGTGCTGGGGCATCCGGAGAAGCGTTCCCTGAGTGGCTGGCTTGCGGGTGCCACCATTGCCCCTCCTCTGTCGTAGGCACACTTTCTCACACCCTGTACGCAACACATCCCAGACGTGGTGCCCAAAGGCTCCAGGTGCCCCTAGAGGATTCTGTGTGACAATTGTCACGGCTGCACCACTGGGCAAGGGCGGATGAGGCCGGCTGGATGAGGCTGCATTTGAACCTGGGGAGGTGACCCCAGTCTGCCCAGCTGCCTGGTTGACCTCTCCTGGCCGGGATGGGGGGACGTGTCAGTGCCACCCACTGTCCGCCACTGTTTGCTGTCCAGGCTCTGGTGCGGGGGGAGCGGGTGTAAGGGGGTCAGAGGAGGGGCGGGGAGCACTGGGCTAAGCTGGATGAGTTGTGGCGGGAAGCCGCTTTCTCTGCTGCATGGGCTCCTCCTCCTCGGGAGCTGTGCAGAGTCATCCAAGGTCTGCTGAATGAGGGACTTCCCGGCACGGCACCTGGTGAGGGCTCCATGGGAGATGTCGGTGACAACTGTCTGTTCCTTCTCCCCCAGGTCCTCCACCTGCAGCTCAAGAGCCTGGGGCTGAGCTCAAAGCCCATCGTCGACCGCTTCGTGGAGTCCTTCAGAGCCATGTGGTCCCTGAACGGGCACAGCCTGAGCAAAGTGTTCACGGGCAGCAGGGCCCTGGAAGGGAAGGCCAAGGTAGGGCCCGGCCCGGGGGGGGCGGGAGGGCAGGGGCACGTGGGCCCCTCTCACGCCTGCCACCTGGTCTCCCGGCAGGTGGGGAAGCTGAAGGATGGGGCCCGGTCCGTGTCTCGCACCATCCAGTCAAACTTCTTCGACGGGGTGAAGCAGGAGGCCATCAGGCTGCTGCTGGTGGGGGACGTGTGCGGCGAGGAGGCGGCCGACAAAGGGAGGATGCTGCTGGACAACACGCCCCTGCTGGGTAGGGCGCCAGCCTGCTGGCGGGCGGGGGGGGGCGGCTCGCCACCCCCACGTCCCACCGCCCTCTCGTAATCCAGGCAGCGGGTGGCGGACACTCCCGGGGCGTCTGGGCTCCTGGCTGTGGTCTCGTGGTCTGACCAGCGGCCTGCGTGGCTGGCAGCCGTCGCTTCCCGGGAGCCTGCACTCCGTGACCTGGACTGCGGGCTCGGCCTCTGCCGTCCTGCTGGGAGCAGGAGAGAGACCCAGAGGGCTCTGCCAGGGCCGGGTGAGGTCCCAAACATGGCCATAGCTTCGAGTATTAACCCCCCCCCCCCGAAACTGTCCCAGCTGATGTCAGCGGGCCTTTGCCTGAGGTCAGCCTCTACTTTCTCTTCTGACCTCCCTCGGGAGGCACCCGGGTCCCAGCGGCAAGAGCCTCGTGATTCCTCAATAGCTGGAGGTCTCTTAGGGGACATTTCAATGGCATTTTGCCACCCGGAGCCTGTCAACGCGATAGGCCTAGCGGAAAAGGACAGCGCCTCGGCATCTGTCCTTTTAAGTTTTGTTTTAGAAATTTTTGGTATTTTTGAAAAACTAATTTCCCTGTGTTTAAAATGGTTTCATGGCCCTGTTCTGCCCTCATTCTTCCGTCATTGGGGGAACTCATTTTGGCTTCTGACAGCCATGGTGATAAGTAGCTCCTACCCTGGGCGCGGGGTACCCAAGTGCCGAACGCCTCGGGGAGCTCTGCGTAGGGCCGTGAGTCTTGCTCAGTGGCAGGGCAGGTGCCACTTAGATTTGGGTCATGCCACTCATCTAAAAACTCGAATGTGTTTTGGCTATCTAGCCGTGGAGGTGGTTCCCTGTAATGACTTTTTAAAGCCTTAATTAAATCTGAGATACAACAAAATGTTTCAGGCATGCAGGAGGGACGGCATAAAATGCAAAAATGGGTGGTTTGGTTGGTTAGACGTATAAAGTTGTATATGTGTGTGTGTTTATATATTTTAAATACAGTCAATTGCAGCGTCCCCTCACTTGAGTTCCGATGCCTTGTTCTTCTGCGGGGTCAGGGAGTGTGGGGTGGCAGCTGGGGACAGGGCTTTTCCCGGTGGCGTCTGAGGCTCCTGGTGATGGGAGTTAACAGCCGCTGGCCGCTGTGGCTGTGGTCGGGGCAGAGGTGTGGGGGGTGAGTTTGCAGCCGGTGCCTCCATGGCTTCGTGCAGAAACGCCAGGAGGGAGGCACGGGGTGTCTGGTCTTAAGACTTTTATCGCCCTCCTTTAGGGAGCGAGGCTGGAGGCTCCAGTCCCCTTCCGCAACAGTGGCCCTCCCACATTTCCGGAGAGTGCCTGCGGTTCTGAGCCTCGGAGCAACGTGTCTTTTTATCCCCCTCCGAACAGTGACTCCCAGGATCCTGAGAGCGATGACGGAGCGCCAGTCCGAGTTCACAAATCTCAAGCGCGTCCGCATCGCCATGGGGACGTGGAACGTGAACGGGGGGAAGCAGTTCCGGAGCAACCTCCTGGGCACGGCGGAGCTGACCGACTGGCTGCTGGACGCGCCCCAGCTGCCCGGCGCCGCGGGGCCCCAGGGTGAGCGCGGCTGCCGCGGCGGGGACGCACGCGGAGCTCATCCAGCCCGGCGCGGCAGGCTTGACCCCGTGAGAGCCGCCACCTCGGGGAGTTTAGTGTTTGCTGGTTTCCTCCCTCGGGATGTTCAAAGGCACCGTGGCCTCACTTTCCAGAATTCCACCCGGCAGATTAACTCCCTTTCTTTCCCCAGTGGTGAGAAGAGTCGCCAGGGGGCGAACCTCTTTGCTCTTCACACGGGAGATTTCGCAATCTTGGGTTTTGACCCGTAGAAACTCTTTGTCACCGGGAGGACGTCATGGCTCCCGGAGCCGCGTGCCTGGCAGGCTGGAGCCAGGCGTGGCTTCGATGCTGCTGCTGACCCAGAAGCCCTCGCCCTGGCCGTCCCCTACGCCAGCTCTGTCATCCACTTAAAGGAGTCATGAAAGAATTTGTGTACTTAAGAATAGAATGACTCCAGATTTGACACCTCACCTTTTATGTGGTGCAGTGTGAGGCGTCCAATGGCCTCAGAGCCATTCCTCACAATGGCCTCGTGATGAACAGAAGCATCTTGTCCACTCGGCCTTCCCTCGGGGCCTTGCTCCTTAGGGCTCAGGACGAGACTCGTGATCTGGTCCTTTGCCTGTTGCGGAGTGGCCTGTGGTTCAGGGGACACGCGGTGGCCTGGGCTTGTGTACGTTCTCCGCGCTGCCCAGGCACGCAGCGCCCAGAGCCCCTCCCCATCTGCCGTACTCGGTCTCGCCCTCCACTCCAAGAGCAGGCCCGTGGTGCTGAGGACACCAGTGCAGGAGAGTCCCCTCCTCCATGCTAAAGCGACTCCTCTTCCTTTGCCAGCAGGAAAGCGGGTGGTTTCAGCAGACAGGCTGCCATTGCGCAGGGGTTTTATTGGCGTGGGCATTAGTGGGCTCACCAGCATTACCCCTAGAAAGCCACCAGGTTCAGGAAAAGGAAGGAGTTGCAGTTACTGTTGCCAAACAGATCAAGCAGGGACAGGCATTGTTTTCTCAAAAAAATAAAATAAAAAACCCAAAGATCGGTGAAGCTGGAAGTTCCAGGTTGCCTGGTGTGGCCCAGGGAAGGAAGGGGACAGCTGCCTGGCTGTCACTGATGGAGGCCACTTCCCCTGCTGGAGCCAGAGAGCCAGGTGCCTCATGCTCTGCAGCAGCTGGAACCGTGTCTGGGCTTGAGGGCGCAGGTACCTGAGTGTCCGAGGACAGGACCGCAGGGATGGCACTAGGCCCTCAGCGTCCCCGTTCGAAGGTAACAGAGGCGGAATGTGCGAAGAGTGCCTCTGGGCTTGGGGGCTGCAGTTGCACCAGGCGTCACTGCAGTGGGCTCCGTCAGAGCAGCTCCCTGGAGTGGTGGCAGCCACCTTGGGTTGGACTTGGGCAGCGGACAGCATGGCTTGGAAGAGGGAAATGGGGACCCCGTGATCCGGTCATGCAGGACTTCATTGGTTCTGATTTCTTTCCTCTCCTGCCTTGTTCCCCAGACGACAGCAGCCCAGCTGACATATTTGCTGTGGGGTTTGAAGAGATGGTGGAGTTGAGTGCAGGGAATATTGTCAATGCCAGGTAAGGGGCCGTGCGGGGTGCTCAGTGGGGTCTTCCTGAGCCAGGCGTTTGGCCGGGCACAGGGCCCCCGAGGCTCTCCTCGAGCCAGCTGACTGTGACCCTGGCTGCGTCCCCCGCCTCCCGTGCTGCCCTGTTCTCTTCTCCCTGCTAACGAGGCAGGAGAGAGAAGGGCTGATCGCTGCTGTTCCCTCTGAGCTGTCTGGCCTGGGCCGCACGTCGAGGCCAATTGGCACTGCCGCGGGAGCTGGTGCGTGTGGACCGGGGGGCAGGGCGGGGCAGGGCTGGACGGCGGCCGACTCATGTTTCCCGGGGAGAGGTGAGAAGGCAAGCGTGCAGGCAGGAGGCACGCCCCTCCTTTACTCCAGGACAAGGAATCAGAACCACTGGAATGAGCTATGATTGCACCACTGCACTCCAGCCTGGGCGACAGAGACCCTGTCTCTTAAAGACATAAAAAATAGAATCAAACCCTACTAAAACCACTGGGTTAATTAACATTTGGTGTAAAGTCAACCGGACTTTCTGCCTCCACCCTTCCTAAACTTGCCCAGCTTTAGTTCAAGGAATTTTCTGAATGAATAAATAAAACTGACTCTCTGGAGCTCCTACGAGAAGGTCCTTGCTGGGTGTCGGAGGCGAGGAGGGGACTGCCGTGATGTGCGAGACACACACAGCCGAAAATACGCGGGCCGCCTGCCGTGCTGGGCGCGGGCAGTGTGAATTCGGTTCCGAAACAGGAACGAGCGGAGGGCCGGGCGGCCAGTGGGTGGGAGATGGCGCTTCCACGCTGCCTGTCTTTCCTCTCCAGCACCACCAACAGGAAGATGTGGGGTGAGCAGCTCCAGAAAGCCATCTCACGCTCTCATAGGTACATTCTCTTGACTTCGGCACAGCTGGTGGGCGTCTGTCTTTATATCTTTGTGCGTCCATACCATGTCCCGTTCATCAGGTAAGAACCTTTGTTTACGAACATCTGGGGTACGAGGGGTGTTAGGCTTTGTGTTTTGTTCTATGACTTCCTCCTCCTCCTCCTCTTCTGCCATTATTCTAGATAAGCGTAGCAAAACCCCCAAGGAAAAACTAGGCTGAATAGCATATTGTCCAGCTATCAAAAAGCCACAATGGGGAACTTCTGACCCAGGAAGCTGAGCGTTCTTAGAGTGTTGCGTCACCGTCCTCACCCAAGCCCAGCTCTGTGCGAGGGAAGGAGTTCCTTGTGGGAATTTTACAGACAGGAAACCTGTGACCAAGAGCTGAGTAACTCGTTGGGAAACTACAATTCTTTTGTCTCTTTTTGGAAGAATTCTAGGGAGACTGTGGGGCTTCCACCCCTGCCCGTCCGCTATTGCTTTTTCAGAGTGACAGCTCCATGAGTGTCAGAAAGGGGAAATCTTAGGAAATGCGTTTCCTGTTAGGAAGGGGTGGGTGTAGGTTTTAAGATACTGGAGAAACTTGGCTTTTCCCTCCACTTTCTGGTAGCCTCATCTTGCTGCCTGGCTTCATGGCCTTGGGATGTCCTCATCTTGCTGGTTGCTGATGCCTGTCACCGCGCTCACTTCCCCCTAAGCCACGCAGGCCCATGCCTGGCTGAGCACCTGCGCGTGCCCAGAGCGCCACAGGCGTCCCCCGCGGCAGCACGTGGGGAGCAAGACCGTGCTCTGGGTTCATGATGCTCTCCCGTGACTTTTGGAAAATGTTTAAGTCCACGGTCCTCTGCGTTCCGTGGCAGTTGGTCAGTGTCCCAAGTTAGTGGCTGCAGGTTAGTGAGGGTTAGAGGAAAGGCAGGCTGGGATCGGGTCAGAGATAAGCCACTCGAGAAGGGAGCAGTGCAGGGGAACTCCAGGTTTCCCTGCCCCGCGTCCCCAGCTCCCTGCTCCTCCGGCGCCCTGCTTGTGCGGCCTGCACCTCTTTGGCAAGGTGTCCCCCTCACCTTGCGTGCCAGGGAGCAGATGTGCCTGTAGGCCTCCGTCTGTGCCATGGCCACAGAAACGGTTCTGTGGCCCCCTCCCCCTTCACTGGACGCGTTGTAAGTCGGCGTTTTAATGCCAGTAGTTTATGCAAACTGCGTTGCATAAACGCCAGTTTGACACCAGTACCCGGCCCGGCACGAGGGACCGGTGCTCTCCCAGTTCTTAATATATGCCTGGATGGCTCTCCTGTGCCCTGTGTGATGGCTGCACAGGGGCGGGAGGGGGTGGTGGCAGGGTGTGACACCCACGCTGCACCTGCGGG
Organism: Mirza zaza; assembly: GCA_008750895.1. NCBI lineage: Eukaryota > Metazoa > Chordata > Mammalia > Primates > Cheirogaleidae > Mirza > Mirza zaza. The sequence goes on along the minus strand of VSMD01062866.1, from coordinate 56,412 downwards.
CAGCGAGAAAGCGGGGCGCGAGGGGCCTGCCACGTCTCCAGCTTCACCGGGTGCTCAGACGAGCCCAGAGCTCTGCCGAGTCGGGGCACAGGGGAGATGCTCCTGGCAGCTGCTGGCAGTGAGAGGGAGGCGGCCTCCTGGCCGTGGAGCCGGTGACGGCCATGTGGGTCACTGTGCCGCGGGGCCGCTGGAGATGTGACGGAGCGGCGGGTGTGGCCCTGCCGAGGGGCTCTCTGAGGTAGAGCCGGTTCTCGCTTCCCTGCGCGGCTGCTGAGCGCGGCGGTGTGCACGTTCTTCTCTTGCAGGGACGTGGCGATCGACACGGTGAAGACGGGTATGGGCGGGAAGGCGGGGAACAAGGGCGCCGTGGGCATCCGCTTCCAGTTCCACAGCACCAGCTTCTGCTTCCTGTGCAGCCACCTGACCGCCGGCCAGTCCCAGGTGAAGGAGAGGAACGAGGACTACAGGGAGATCACGCAGAAGCTCTGCTTCCCCACGGTGAGCGGCTGCTAGGGGCCAGGCCTGGCCACATGGCACAAGGGGGGTCCCTGCCCCGAGGGCTTGGCCCGAGGACGCGGGGGAGCACGCGGTGTGCCCCCGGCAGCCTTCTGTCCCCTCCTCCCTGAGCAGTCCCCGAGTGTGTAGGACCCTAGGGTGTCGTGTGTGCATTTGCCGATTCTGTCACTGAAGTGCTGCTTTGGGGAAAGAAAACCAATGTGCCCGTGCTCTGTCCTGTCCAATTGGTGGGAACAGTGGCGTCCAGACAGTAGGAATCCCCGTTTCCTTGAGATGAGCAGTCTTCCCACACAGTCAGTTGTGGCTCAGCTGCGCACACCCCGTTTCAAGCCCTGGATTCCCGGCCCAGGAGCCTCAGCCCGTCCCCAGGCTGCCTGTGACGCACGTCCTGCGCCCTCTCGCGGCCATCCAGAGTCCTCGCTCTGTGGCCGGAGGGCTTCACCTTCCTCATCTGGCGATGATGAGCCCTGCGCACCTTCAGCCTGGCGCGGCCCCGCCTGTTAGGCTTCACCTGTTCTCGCCACGGACTCGTCCAGTGTCTGAGGGACGGCGGGTTGGGTCACAGAGCTCGTCCGCCTGGAAAGAAAGTCCTTAAAACTGACGTCCTGTGTCCTGGCTGCACAGGCACTCGAGGCAGAAATGCCTTGGTTTTCATTAATCAGTGCCACGATCCTTGTGGCCGCTTTTGTTCCTTGAGTTATACAAGAAACAAATAAATGAGCTCAGAAATTTTTAATCATAGGTAATGTAGTTAAAAAGGAAAGTCCAACCCTTGTCACTTACAAATGCAAACGTGGGACACAGTCCAAATAATTGAAGATAGCTCTTTTTTTTCGACAACAGAAATATTGAGGGTACCTAAAAGTTAGTTTTCTACACTAGTATTGTCTAATACAGTGGCCACTGGTGATAAACTTAATTAAAATAAAATCAATAACTCCGTGCTTGCAATGGCCAACTGAAGGTGCCCAACATCTACCTGTGGCCAGGGGCTCCCTGGTCAGACAGTGCAGGACATTTCCAGTGCTGCGGGAAAGGTCTGTCAGTGCTGTTCAGCACGTGTTCTATTTGGTTGGGATCATTTTAATCTTCCATCCGGATTATCGTCGTGGGGGAAGTGGGAACGCCAGGTAGTGCGGGCGAACAGACACGATGTTGGAGCTCTGCAGATCTGAGCTCAGATCTCTTCTTCACCGTGCACTGCCCATGCACCCTGCAGCAAGTTACATTACTTCTGGCCTTGGTTCGTTTTGCTTTTAAATCTAGAACAGAGCCAGCAGTGTCTGCTACGCAGGGGCTGCTGTGAGGACAAGGTGCACCCAGAACAGAGCCCGGCCTAGTAGGCAGTTGACCCTCAGCAGCTGCTGTCATGGCTATGGTCTCTGGGGACAGGGATAGAGAGGGCAGGGACCGCAGGAGCTGTCCAGGGTCAGCTGGGCCATGGGGTCCTGGTGACTGGGCAGGTTTGGAGGAGGAGGAGTGAGCAGGAGAGGGAGGGTGAGAATGTTCCAAAGTCGTGAAGTTTTATGAAGGTGCACGGTCTGAGCACTGAGGCTGCTCTTCTCACGTCTCGTTTCCATGATGCTGAGTGACCGGGCAGTTCTCGGGAGCGGACGTAGCCGTGCAAGAGCACAGCGGGTCCTGGGGAGGGGACCCGCAGAGGAAACGCTGTTTAAAATAAAATGAGCCACACAAAAATTCCTCAGTAGGTTTAGGAAATTAGTGAAAAATTGAGATGCTCTAGTATAAAACTTTTTTTTTAAGTAGCTTTTTAATAAAAAATACTGCTGCTTGTGCCTTTTCTCCCCTCTCCTGCCTGCCTTCCTGCAAGATGGGCTGGAGTGACTGTGATTTTCTTTACAACTTAGGGGAGAAACATCTTCTCTCACGATTACGTGTTTTGGTGTGGCGATTTCAACTACCGCATCGATCTTACTTACGAAGAAGTCTTCTATTTTGTGAAACGCCAAGACTGGAAGAAACTTCTGGAATTTGATCAGTTACAGCTACAGAAATCAAGCGGAAAAGTAAGTTGTGCTTTTAAGACATTTTTTAGCAGCTTCTACAATATGAAGTGACAATATGGAATGAAACGTACACACTAGTGTTCGGCAGATGAGTTCCATGAGTGGATTTAACGGTGTCTCTGGTGTTATAGAGAACGCGGGGTGTGTGAAGTTGCAGGAGTGACGGGAGTGGCCACTCACACGCTCCTCCTGCCTCTCCTTGTCGGGCTGTGGCTGCCGTATGTGGATCCATGTGTCTTCCCGTGGCCGGAGGGGCCGTTGCGTGGGAAGGCCAGCCTGGGAGCGTTGAAGCTGGCCGTGGAGGCTGACGGCAAGGCGTGTCCGTGCCCAGCCCAGGCACGCGCTCCCGTGCTCGCAGGGGGACCTGCATCCTTCCCGCCTCCAGACGGGCTGAGCCCTGGTGCCTCTGTCTCACCAGCGAGGCGGCAGCTGTGTCCAGCCCACACGGCCCCAGTGTCAGCACCCGAGCATTTCACCATGTGGGGGTGTTGAAAGCCGAGTGCTGGCGTGCACGAGTCCACGTGCACCAGATCCACTTCACCTCCTACTCGGGTGCAGGACAGCTTTACTTCAGATGTAATAAACCACCAGTGACACTTTGCCCTTTGCTCCAAATACTCTCTTTTGGTGATGTCGCTATTTCTTGTTGGTAAAAACACTAACGGGTTATAACACTAAAGACACACAATTTGTGCATATAATCCTCAGCGACGCCCTACAGATTAGTATCATACCCATTTTATAGGCAAAGAAAATTGAGGACAAAGTCAAATAAGTTATCCAAGGTCACATAGCCAGTATGGAGCCATGGTTTGGTCCAAGACTGTCAAACTACAGAGCTCATATCTTCCCTCTACATGGCCCTTGTACAGTGTTTTAGGGACTCCTTAGGCCATGACGTACATAGGAAAGATTCAACCGCGGGGTCTTTCTTCAGTCCTTCCACGTCACGCCGGCCTGCTCCCAAATGTCCAGAATTTATGTTTTCCTCCAGCTAATACTGTTCACTCATTTCAGCATCTGTTAGCTTCCTAGCAAGATGGGCTAAGGTGAGGGAAGTCTGTCTAAATTCCGTCTACCCGTTGAGAAAGAGGCTGGTTAAATGTGCGAGGCTGGGGAAGACAAGGTCTCTCCTAAAGTGAGATTTGGGCATTCTTGGAGGTTTTCTGTGCCTCCCCACCTCTGTCCCTGCCAGTACGTGATCGCCTAGGGGTGGCCAGGTGGACAAGGGACCACACCAAACCCCTGAAGCAGGCTGTCCTTTCTCCTCCTGCCAGCATTCTCACACCCTTTCAGGGATGTACAAAGAGAACAAGTGACTCTTTGTTCCTGGGTCTTCCCAGGGCACCTAGGACAATCCAAAGCTAAACAAAGAGGGGAGTTCACTTTCACTCTGCCTCTGTGTGCTCAGTTCACCTGCTCAACAAGCCGCGACTAAGGCCTGTCGGGCGTGGGCCGGGCCTTGCAGCAGGCCTGGGACCGTGCCCGAGAGCACGCCCGACCCGCCTCGGGCCTCCTGCCATCCCCTGGGACCACCAGCGGACGGGACGGACCCGACACTGGAGGGAGGGCTCAAGGGTGGCGTGTCTGTCAGTAGGATGAGCAGAGGATCCCCACTCTTTTGCTAGTTAATAATAGGCACATGTCTGTCCAGTTTTAGATGTATTTGCAAATACAATATAGCTTCGGTTACTTTTTGGGGATAGAACACTCTGGAAAGTGCCTTTTTTTTTTTTTTGTATGAAACATACGGAATCTCGAAGAACTAAGGTAGTCTTGTAACTTTTTTTTCTCCCCATAGATTTTTAAGGACTTCCACGAAGGAACCATTAATTTTGGGCCCACCTACAAGTACGACGTTGGCTCGGCCGCCTATGATACAAGTGACAAGTGCCGCACCCCGGCCTGGACAGACAGGGTTCTGTGGTGGAGGAAGAAACATCCTTTTGATAAGACAGGTGAGTGTCCCAGAGCTGTGGGGGGTGGACGGTAAATACCGGAGAGGAAGACACTCACATTGACCCAGCCCAGTGCTCTGCTATATAAGTTCCAGTTTTCTTAATAACCCAGAATGACACAAGTCATCCCGGATGTTAACCCCTAAGCTTTAGAGGCTGTGCTTTGGGCGAGCTCCCTCCGGCCTCTTTCTGGAGATGGTGACTTGCAAATGGGGCTGCTCCTGGCTGTCCCCATCCCTGTGCCACAGCCGCCTCCCCTGGCTTGTTCCGGAGAACAAGGAGCAAGGCATCATGACACCCCTGCTCACGCACGTCCTTCGTGCAGCCCGCTGTGCTCCGCCGAACTCTTCTGTGCTTAAAGCCCCGGTTCCACAGGGAACATGAGCAAGACACAGCAAAAATGAGTGTTGATTTTGTTTTAAATCGATGCGTTGTCAAGGATGTGTTGAGCAATCGTTGATGCCCAGCCAGGAAGCGAAGTTGAATTAAAGTTAGAACACCTATAGACTAGAGCATAAACAGTAATTACACATATCAGGAGGAGATGTCTGCTGAGATTCGAAAGCCAGGAAACTGCCTCTGCAGATAGAAAAGATGACTTTTCCTTCAGAGAGGTCTGTCAAGGCCCACACAGCCCCGAGCACCCGGAGGCAGGGTGTCTGCAGCTGGCCCAGAGCTCCCGGGCCCTGGGCAGAGACCCGCAGCCGCAGAGTGTGGGTCTCACAGTCCCCACGCTGGGGGGGGTGGTAGGGGGTCAAGGTCACTACTGGTTTGAATGATTAACCCCGGGCCCAAAGCAGCCGAAGCCTGGCTTCAAGTTCGAGGGGGTAAAGGGGACGAGCTTGAGCCGCGAGGAGGGTTGTGACTTGGATCTCTGTCGTGCAAGTTCCGCAGTCACATTCCTGTACGTTGTGATTTGTGTTGCATGTGGGTCTCTTCCATGAACTGCCATGAGTAGCTAGAGAACTCGGCCTTGTAAACTGCGATCTAGACGTTGACGCCAGAGGCAGACACACCTGGTCCCCTGGCGCCCTCAGGTATTACGGCCGCGCGGAGCTGCAAGCGTCTGATCACAGGTGAGGCCCTGGCTCCACGGACACTTTGTCCTTTGCTGGGGAAGGCGGCGTCTCCTCCTCCCCACCAGGAACCGGCACACTGTCGCCACGGGATTTGCGCATGGCACGTTAAAAAATGACGAATAATATGACAAATATTAATATTTGTGTACCCATGCCCTAGGATAAATAACTGTTAGCATTTTGTCATTGCTCCGTATCGTAAATGACATTTATGAAAATTTCAAAGATATAACCTCTATCGTATTTTGTGGCTTTTAAAGTTTTCTTAATGATTTTGTTGTGCAACTTTCTTTTTTGTCCTTTTTGTAACATTTGCGAGATACAATGCTATGGATGTTATAGACCCGGTTCATTCATTTGCACCTGCTGTCCAGTGTTCCACTAAATAGATCATGGAATTTTACCCATTCAGTTACTGATTTTTTCCCCAATATTTTATTTTTGCAAGCACCATAGGTTTTTTTTGAGACAGAGTCTCACTCTGTTGCCCAGGCTAGAGTGCCGTGGCGTCAGCCTAGCTCACAGCAACCTCAAACTCCTGGGCTCGAGCAATCCTGCTGCCTCAGCCTCCAGAGTAGCTGGGACTACAGGCATGTACCACCATGCCCAGATAATTTCTTTGTTTTTAGTAGAGACGGGGTCTCGCACTCCTGAGCTTTAACAATGCACCCACCTCGGCCTCCCAGAGTGCTAGAATTACAGGCATGAGCTACCGTTAAAAACACCATAGGGTTTTTAAATCTTGGACTGAGGCTTTTAAATGTTCCGAGCTGCTGGTTTGGCTTCCGGCATCGTGAATTGAGGATGGGAAGGAAGCAGCAGGCAGCAGGGGACGGCGGTGAGGGGCTGTCAGCCTGGGTTGTGCGCTAGGACTGCTGCCAGGGGACTTGTCTTCGGAACGTCCTTTAACAGACAGTCGAAGGTGGCATTTGATGGTGTAGATAGGATGAGTTTGGTCTTCCTAAGGCTGCCGCCAAAACTGTCGTGTCAGTTTCAACTTTTAAAAGGGAAGAAATTAGGAAAAAGAGCTGTGAACTGTTGGCTAGCCAGGAGGTCTAAAGCTCTAGAGCAGGGGTCCTTAAACTTTTTAAAAGGGGGCCAGTTCACTGTCCCTCAGACCCCATCGGAGGGCCGGACTATAGTTTAAAAGAAACTATGAACAAATTCGCATGCACACTGCACATATCTTATTTTGAAGTACAAAAACAGATGGGCAAAAACATCCGCATGTGGCCCGCAGGCCGTAGTTTGAAGACGCCTGCTCTAGATCCTGGTACGTCCTTTAGATACCTGTTGTTGCAAATACATACCTGGAAATGAATCTTGGGGAATTTTCAGATGTGTGATGTTAAGATTTGCTAGTGCAAGGAGTGGATTTAGAAACCTTCATTTAACCAGTATTTACTGGGGGTCCTTATGTGTCAGGCCCTTCTGCTGGCACCAGAGGCAAGCAGTGAACAAAGCAGAGGAGACCGTGCTCTCATGGAATTTGCTAGAGAGTACAGACAGACACTACACAAACATAGGTGCTGTGAGTGAGAGCAGAGTGTGGCAGGCCGGGGTTGGGCTGTCTTCCACCCGCTGTCCGGGGACGGCCTCTCGGCTGGGAGACCTCGAGCAGGGAGCCGGCGAGAGGAGCGCGTGAGCCCGTGCGGTCTGAGGGTGGGCGGGGCGGGGCCTGGCACCGGGCGCAGGGAGGCCCGGAGAGAGGAGAGGCTGGAGCAGAGAGAGAGGGGAAGGCGCAGGGGTGAGACGAGTGAGAAAGCAGACTCAGTGGAGCCCCAGAGGTGGTCAGGAGCCCCCAGCTCCTGCTCCGAGCTAAGGAGTGGACGACTGCAGTGGCCAAGCAAGGGTGCAGTGGTGGCTTTGGGCCCAGCGAGGCCGTGGGTCGAGTATTGGGTCTGCGTAGACTCTGAGTGTGGAGCCGCTGGAGCTGGCCGGCGGACAGTGGGTGTGGGAGAGGAGGAAGTAGGGAGGAGGCCGGGGTCTGTAGCCAGGCCTCTGGGGGGGTGGAGGAGCACCGGCGCGGCTGGGGAGGACTGTTGATCCGAGGATCTGGACACACTGGTGTGAGAGGCACGTTAGACGTTTATTGCTTTCCTAATTACAGAAGTAGAACATCTTGTTATTGATAACTAGGGGAAAATATACACAAAGCATTCATGATCCCACCCCGAGACAATGTCCAGTGATGGTTTATATGTCTTTCCGCTGTGTTTTCCAGGTACAATAGAGACACACATGCTCACAGGTGTAAAATTAGCATAAAAGGATGAGGGTGATATTATGTGACTTGTTTTAGCGTTTGCTTTTTTACTTCGGTAGTATTGTTTAAATTGTCTGCCCTTCGCCCAGTTGCCCCGTGGTGACACCCTGCGAGTCCGGAGTTTAAGCACCCCGTGCCCCAGGCCTCCCTCAGGTGCCCTTTGTAACCTGCTCATTCTCCCACCCTCACCCTTCCTTCCCCCCGGCCCCACCCCGCTTCCCTCCTTGTCTGTAATTTTGTCATTTCAAGAATGTTGCACAAACAGAATCAGAGTCTTGGAACTGGTTCTCCGCCCAGCATACATCTCTGGAGATGCCCGTGGGTGGTCATGTGACCCGGTAGTTCATTCCTTCTTGTCACTGGGTGAACGAAGCCACCCACCATGCACTCCTGCTTTTACCCAGTTAATTACCCAGTTAACATGTGGGGCTCCTCCCAAAAGTGTTTCTGCTAAAAGAAGTTTTCAAAAATCATCTATAGCCGGGCACAGTAGTTCACAACCTGTAATCCCAGTACTTTGAGAGGTTGAGGCAGAAGGCTTGCCTGAACCCAGGAGTTCAAGACCAGCCTGGGCAACATAGCAAGACCCCATCTCTAAAAAAAAAAAAAAAGGAATTTTTTTATAAATTGGCTGGGCATGTTGGTGTGTGCCTGTAGTCCCAGCTACTCAGGAAGTTGAACCAAGAGGATCATTTCAACCCCAGGAGTTTGAGGTTTCAGTGAGCTATGATGATGCCACTGCATTCTAGACTGGGTGATAGCAAGACCCTGTCTGAAAAATAATTTAGTTAAATAAAAAATAAAAATCACTCACCTTAATACATGTCCCTGTGTCAGAGTTTTTTAGCTTTCTTTCTTCCTGAATGCCAAAAAAAAAAAAAAAAAATCTAACAATAGTAATATAAATTTTGGGCAGGATATTATTAATATTATCATACCATCATAATCTCAATTTTTGCAGTATCTAGTTTTAAAGGCTGCCACCATATTGGATATTATTATGTATTTTTTGATTCTACTTAATACTGTAATATAAATGCTTTCAATAAGGTTACATAATCTTCATAATATAGGATTTTCTAAATTTTTATAAAGTAACACCCATCCCTATATCAAAATCATTATAATGATTACATTATTTCCTGCTAAACTGTTTTCCTGTGTATATCAAATAGATTTCTACATTATTCTTTTAATGATTTCATGCCATATTATTATACGTCGTATCATAACCACTTCCCTATTACAGAACAATTAGATCATTTCTTTTTCCCACCTCATCAGCAATGTTGTAAATGATCGACCTTGCATATAATATAAATCTTTGTCTGGATTTCTGATCAGTTCCTTATAATAAAGTGCTAGAAATGAGAGTGCTAGGTGAAAAGAGATGAATGTTTTTGAGACTCTGAATTCAAATTGCCAAATAGCCGTCTGAAGAGCTCGAAGCCCTGGCAGAGTGAGAATGCCCCTTCCCCACACCTCAGCAGTGCCAGGGATGTCCATGGGAAAGATCTTTGCTGATGGCTGGTTATTTTCCAAGTCCTGGGCTACATCTTTAGTGTTCTGCAGCCATCCTTAGGTAACAATGCCAAAATGATCCTAATATTGGGGAAAGAAAAAGACTAAAACGCAAGGACAAGGCTGCCAGCCTGCAGTCACCTGCCGATTCATCGCCGGCGGCCACACCCTCAGGTGACCGATGGATGTGGACTGTTTGCTGCAGAGCCCCAGGGTGCTGAGGCTGCGGATTGCAGGCTGGAGGTGTGCGTGTGGTCCCAGGCTCACTGTCATCCTCTTCCCTTCTGACCCAGACCCGTGCTGGCCATCGTGGAGGTGGAAGTACAAGAAGTCGATGCAGGTGCTCGAGAGAGGGTTTTCCAGGAAGTGTCCTCTTTCCAGGGCCCCCTGGACGCCACCGTCGTCGTAAACCTTCAGTCACCAACCTCAGAAGAGAAAAACCAGTTTCCTGAGGACCTGCGTATCGAACTCATGCAGACTCTGGGGAATTACGGGACGATTGTCCTTGTCAGGTAGCCACTGCCCCAGCTCCCGCAGGTTGGGGGGTGTCAGGGAGGATCCGTAAGAGCTGCCAAGCCGTGCCTGGCGCTGATGAGGCAAACCTCGTTCATTCCAGGATCAAACAGGGGCAGATGCTGGTGACTTTTGCAGATAGTCACTCGGCTCTCAGCGTCCTGGATGTGGATGGCATGAAGGTATGTTGTGCTTGGCCACACCGTGGGGCAAGGTCCGATCCATCCCACTGTCATCCCCTCTCCTCTTGCCCTGGCCTGCGACCCCCCGAGTCCCTGTGTGGGCACCACGTGCGGGAAGGAGCGCCCATGCCTCACTCAGGTTCTTAGCTGGCTCACGCCCAGCCCTCACTGCTTGCATAACTGGGCAGTAAAAGCACGTTTTAGAGCGTAGTTCCCCATGAGTCACGTGGTCTGTCCTCGCTCACACCTGTGTGGGACAGCGTGCGGCTCTTTCTCTTCGGAGCGTGCATTTTGGAATATGCAGCTCGTAGGGAGTCTCTGTTTTGATGATATCCTGGCTTTGAGCTTGCTCCGAATGGGAAGCTGGAGACGAGAGTTCAGCGTCAGGCCACGCGGGTGAGAGCCGTGCTGAGCCGGCGCGCGGCCCGGGCCTTCTGTTTTTCTCCTAAACAGGAAGACTGGCCTGGCTGGGGTGCATGAGTTGGAGTGTGATCTAAGGGAGATGTCGCGATGTCCGTGCTTATTTGTGGATGCCGCCCTGCCCTCACAGGTGAAAGGCAGAGCCGTGAAGATCAGACCAAACACCAAGGACTGGCTGCAGGGCTTGCGCGAGGAGATCGTTCAGAAGCGGGACAGCATGGCCCCCGTGTCTCCCACCGCCAACTCCCGCTTGCTGGAGGAAAACTTCGACTTCACGAGTCTGGACTATGAGTCAGAAGGTTGGTGCCCTGCCGGAGGGCGGGCAGGCAGTTCCCCAGCGGCAGGCCCGAGGTTTCCCAGGTCTGCTCTGGAGGCCTGCCTTGCAGAGCTTGCAGAGGATGTCGGGAGTGCAGGCGTGCCATCCCGTGTGCCGGGGCGGGCGTGTCCATGTGTGGGGAAGACGCACACAGGGGTACACGGGACCCGGAGACGGCTGAACTTCTTCATAGCATGGGTTTGGGGGATGTCAGGGCTGTGGCGTGAGTGGAGGAGGGGCCCAGGCCGCGGGAGGTGTGCGCAGGTTGCTGTGCCTTCCGCCCTGGTCGTTTACCTTCTGATCGTGGTTCACGTCCTTCTCCCAGGGGATATTTTTGAAGAGGACGAAGACTACTTGGTGGATGAATTTGGCCAGCCCGTGGTCTCAGACAGTGAACTGGGGCCAGACGACCTTCCTGGCGCTGCGGGCTCCACGGCAGTGGCTCCTCCCAGCACGTCCCCTGCACTCACCAAAAAGAAGCAGCGTCCCACGTACAGAGGTAGCGCGCCCCTCCTTTTCTCCGAGCCTCCGGCATGGAGCTCACGCAGCGCCGGCTCCTTTTCCCCTCGGCAGGCAGGCAGGCGTGCGGGTCCCAGGACAGGCCTGAGGCGGGGAGGCATAGCGAGGGGCGGGGCCCGAGCTCCGGGAGGGGTCCAGCTGCCACACACTGATGTCCTCTAGTGACTTGACTTTTTACAACTTGTACCTAAAGCAGGCCAGAGTCAAGATGATTCCTGTTCCCTCTGTATGTTCAAATGGCCACAGTTCTAAACTGGTTTTATTATTTATGATTTTCTTTTTTCCCCAAAACTTTTCTGATTCAATCCCATGAGAGACATATTCAGTGTCTGTCACCTGAGTTGCTGGTGTGTTGTTATATTCATATAATATCATACTGTTACACAGTCATTGGTCACTCACATCATTCTATCATTCTGCACTCAAGAAAAGGGGGCCTGAAAGGTCATACAGATGGAACTGTACACCCTGAGATTAAATGGCAGGCAACTCTTTGCAGTAAGTTTAAAACCCGCTAGAGTTACGTGGCTGGCAGTGGGGTAGTTCATATTGCAGCATCAGCTATGCTGATGCCGTCCCATCCACAGCCAAAAATGCCGCCAGCCGCCACCCTCTGGTGTCCCCAGGCGGAGGCCAGCTCTGGCCAGCACGTGCAGGAGCTTAGCCATGTGTTGGGACCCTTGAGCTACAGCTGACAACAGAGAATCAGGCTGAAAGTGAATTAAGGTGCTTCCCAGGGAGGGTTCAAAGACCCCCTGGCCCCTTTGTGCAGCAGTCCCCAGACTGATGAATAGCTTGCCCCTGCCAAGCCACGGATATCTAAGCTCAGAAGTGGAGACTTGGGTTTGGGAGGGACAGGGTGGGACCCTGCAAGTCTGGCATTTCACGAGGCTCCCAGGTGGTTTGGACGCATGGCCAGGTGTGGGGACTACTGCCCCACACAGAAGCATGGCGGTGTGGCTTTGCAAGTTGCCCATGCAGAAGGCTCCCGCCCTGGAGTTGAAGTGACTGAGGGGATGTGCTCTTCAGACAAGAGGTGGCCCTCTTCTCCAGGGGTGGCTGTCATTCAGGCTGCCACTGGAGCCAGGGCAGGTGTGAGCGCAAAGGCCTCCTCCTTACGAAGAAAATTAATAGAGCAATGTGGGTGGCCTTGCCCCCTGGCGGGCATCCAGAGCACAGTCCTCCATGCTGTGGGTGTTCAGCCAGGCCCTTTAGGAGGAGTGGCGGCACTGCTCCTCCCCGATCCAGCCTCGGAGACACCGGAGATGGAGCTGTCGGATGGGAGGGTGGCGTGTCGGCGAGGAAATGGACCTCGGAGGGCTGCGCTGCGGCTTGCGAGAGAAGCCCCGAGTTGCCGCGGAATAGACAGAGCCCTGGCCTCCTGCGCCCGCTTGGCTTCTGAGAAGGCAGGCGCAGGGCGAGCGAGGACGGCTCCCGCCTGTGGCCGTGGCGGTGGGCTCCCGGGTGTGGCGTCTGGGGAGTGGGCAGGGCGCTGCCCCTAGGAGCCTGTCGTGGCATGCCAGGCTGCCCTGCTGCCAGGGAAGGGAGGACACTCTCAGCTTCCAACCCTGTTGACGTGCCTTAAAGTGAGGAATTAAAGACTTGTCTCTCCGTGGCTGGGTGATCTAGGGGCTGTGGTTTTCAGCATCCGTCTCTACTCTGTGTGGCTCTCTGATAGTTTCCCAAGGAAGCGCGCCTACGCTCTAAAGTATTTCAGTGTCCCTCAAGTCTGGAAAATAAGCCTTGCCGGCGGTTTATTGAATGTCCCAAGCAGGCGTTGGGTGCCTGTCCCCTGCCCTCGCCAGCAGGAAGGGGCTGTTTCCGCAGAGCCTTGAGCCGCCCTGCGGCGGGCCCCTGCTACAGTCGGCTTGAGCGCGCAGAGCCCGGTCCGACACGCGTGGTTGGAAAAGACCATCTTCCTCACGACCCACCGTGTCCTGCAGATGACGCGGACCTGGTGGAGCTAAAGCAGGAGCTGGAAGCAGTCGGGGATTTCCGCCACCGCTCTCCGAGCAGGTCTCTGTCGGTCCCCAATAGGCCCCGGCCACCCCACCCACCGCAGAGACCCCCCCCTCCAAGTAAGACTCTGCTTGCTTTCGGCTGACCCCGATGCCTGCTGGGAGCAATTGCCTATTTCCTGCCGCTGAACACGTGGCTCCAAATCTGCTTCTCCCGGCCTCTGAGTCCCTACAACGCTTCTCCCCCATGGGTTCCTATTTGTCTGAAATCCACGACGTGTTTGGTGTTGGCGTTGGAGATCCTTTTGCTTCTCATGGCAAACGACAGGATTGCTTACAGAGCTGCTCCCCAGCCTGTGTCTGCGCTTCTGCTGGCTGCTCTCAGCTGGGGCCTCGTGGAATGGCACTGGGGACCACCATGCTGGAGCGACTTATCTAGCTTTGCAGTCAGGCACCTCCCTCCTTGGTGGCCACCCAGCCCTCCCTCTGCTTATTAGGATCTAGTAATCCCAGGTCCCTAACCTGAAGGTGACCCATCCGAGGAGTCTTGTTTACCAATGTTCCTCCGACTTGGAGAACAAGCTCTGCCCAGCCCGGCTCCCATAGTGTCGTGGTCTTCTTGCTCCACAAACAATGCTGAGCACATCAGACTTTGCTTAATAACCTGCAAATAAACTCATGATATGCTTCTGACCAGCCTCCACGTTGCCGCTACGGTTTACTTCTCCCCCACAACAAGAGTGACCGTCAGACTTAGATTTGCCTAAGCCGGCACTTTCAGAATCGGGTTCTTCGTGGCTCGCGTCACAAGCCGGAAGCACGAGACGTTTTAAGCATGTTTTTGCTTTTCTGAGCTTATACTCAGAAAAAATATATATATATATAATTAAAATATAAAAATAGAATTTATAAATCATATATTATTGTGGACATTTTACAAAAATAGAGAACTATAAAGAAGAATGAAATTTGAAAATTTACTTGACTACCTACAGATGATAGTTGTTAACCAAAAGACTTCTAGTCTTTTTCCAGTTAGATATGTCTATAGCTACATACAATTTTTATTTTTATTATAAACTTGATGGCCATTTTGCTTAGTCAGTAGTCTTTCATTTATTGTGTCATATCTTCTGTGTCGTTAAATGTTCTAAAACGATTCAAGTATAACATGGCTGCAAGTATAATTTAACATAATTTGTTCCCCTGCTTTGGGATTTGTTTTTTCTAAATTATTTTTTAAATTACTTTTATTTTTCCCCACAAAATGTTTTTACAAATCTGGTCCTAATAATACTAATGTTTTAAACCATTTGGTTTTTATATCAAATTTGGAGCCCTCAGGATGTTAGATTAAAATTGGCATTCAACTAATGCTTCTCTGGAGCACGTGCTGCACCACCAGGCAGAGCGAGAGAGAGTCTCGGGAGCTCTGTGGATCCTCAGGGGCCCCACCCGCTGGGCATCCAGCCCGCCCACCTCCCGCACCTGCCGCTCCCGCACCTGCCGCCTGCCTGGAGCCACCAGCTTGCTCGGCCTTCTCGCCCTGGCGGGGAAGTCGTGGCTTCCCTGAGACTGAGATTCTGCTCTCGTCGTTTTTTACAGCCGGTTTGCTGGTGAAAAAGTCGGCTTCGGACGCGTCCATCTCCTCCGGCACCCACGGGCAGTATTCAATTTTGCAGACGGCGAAACTCCTGCCGGGAGCCCCGCAGCAACCGGTGAGTCTCTCCGCAGTCAGCGCGGAGTCAAACAGGTGGCGTTTCGAACCCAGCAGGTTTGCCCCTGGACGGTGCAGGATGGCCTCTTTTCAGTGAATAAATAGATTCATGTCTCTTTTCTGCCTAGCCACTACCTCCTCCCCCAAGCCCCATAGCTCTTAGTAGCAGGTCCTTTGTAGGGCTTTTAGATGGTTGTGCAGAATGTTCCAGAGAAAATCACTTTTGATGAAAAAATCCCCAGTGCCCCTGCCAGGGGGGACTGCTAGTTCTACACCCATCTGTGTCTCTCCCCTCCGATTCTTGCCTTTGCCCTTGGTGCACGGAGCAGCGGTCAGTAGGAGAAATTCAGATCGGTCATCTCGAGAGGATGATGATGGTTCTGGTGTAAAGCTGGTTGACAGACTAAAAAGAGACTTAGGTTCCCCTACAACCTAAGTTACAAAGTAGGGGAACACAAGAAAGAGTAATCGTCATTTGGGGTTGTGGAGGAGGAGGGTTCCAGAGGGTTCCTCGAGCTGCTGGTTCAGAGTGTGGGTGGGGAGGCCAGTGGGACAGAGGGTGGGCCAGGAAGCCGGAGCTGGGGGACAGCTGCCGTGCCCCACAATGCCAGTCGACAGGCTGGAGGATGGGGCCTGGCTGGGTGCTCAGGCAGCCACGGCAGGTGGCGGGATTTGCTCGATGCCAGTGGTTTACAGGGACCAAGGGGCTTGTCGAGGACGTGCCCCTGATGCTGGGTGAACAGGTGGGAAAAGCACTTTTAAGGAAACACGTACCTGAAAGGTGTTTTGATGACTCAGCCAGACCGTGGAAGGAGTGGCCTCTGATTCTGCCTTCTGGTTTCTGCCTGGTTGTTGACAGGGATGGTTTGTCCACACACAGAAACCTGTAACCACCCGGTGTGGGAGATGAGGGCCATGGGTTCTCAGTATCGCGGCATTCCTCCTCCAGGACGCGAGTGTCCCTGGGGGACAGAGGGGAGGGCTGCGGCGCAGATCGGAGTTTGTTTTGTCGCCATCTGAGAGCGCTCTGGGCGTTCCTCGCTGGGCACAGCGGCAGGCAGTGATGTGCTGTGCGCGTGAGGCTGTTCCCTGCCTATGCTAATTCACCCCTCCCCCTGCTTCTGTCGCAAGCCCAAAGCTAGGACCGGGATAAGTAAGCCTTACAACGTGAAGCAGATCAAAACCACCAACGCGCAGGAGGCGGAGGCAGCGATTCGGTGTCTGCTGGAAGCCAAAGGAGGTGGGTGCTCTCTTAGTCTCTTCTCCGTGGCTGAGGAGAAACAACAGGTCTCTGACAGTGGTCTAGAAAATAATTTCTTTTTCATTTTTCTGGAGGCAGTGTTAAATAAAAGTACCCTTTAGCAACATTTTATATAATCACTAAGATTTATTGTCCATTTAAAAATTGTATGTTCAAAATTCAGTAAATATATAAAAATAATCCTGGAATTCTTAAGCAACATTTAAGGGAAATAAACAAAAATGAATTTTAAAAAAGGTTAATGCAGCAGGTACTAGGTCATTATGCCAGCTCTGTAAAAAAGAGGCAGTTAGGTCAGGAGTTCGAAACCAGCCTGAGCAAGAGTGAGACCCCGTCTCTACTATAAATAGAAAGAAATTAATTGGCCAAGTAACATATATATAGAAAAAATTAGCCGGGCATGGTGGCGCATGCCTGTAGTCCCAGCTACCCGGGAGGCTGAGGCAGCAGGATTGCTTGAGCCCAGGAGATTGAGGTTGCTGTGAACTAGGCTGATGCCACGGCACTCACTCTAGCCTGGGCAACAAAGTGAGACTCTGTCTCAAAAAAAAAAAAAAAAAAAAAAAAAAGAGGCAGTTAACACAGGGGCCCTTATTTCAGGCACAAAATCTACTCTTTTTTTTTTTTTTTGAGACAGAGTGTTGCTTTGTTGCTCAGGCTAGAGTGAGTGCCGTGGCGTCGGCCTAGCTCACAGCAACCTCAAACTCCTGGGCTCAAGCGATCCTACTGCCTCAGCCTCCCAAGCAACTGGGACTACAGGCATGCGCCACCATGCCCGGCTAATTTTTTCTATATATATTAGTTGGCCAATTAATTTCTTTCTATTTATACTAGAGACGGGGTCTCGCTCTTGCTCAGGCTGGTTTCGAACTCCTGACCTCGAGCAATCCGCCCACCTCGGCCTCCCAGAGTGCTAGGATTACAGGCATGAGGCACCGCGCCAGGCCACAAAATCTACCTTTTAAATCACCAGCAAGTATGAATAAATTCTTTACTGTCAGGCAGGGAGGCAGCTCTTTACCACCCCACTGCCTTGCTGGTGTTTTGTTCTTCTCTTAACCCGTGTTAACCACCCTCATTTAAAATCATTCATTCAAAATCACTGGTAACTAACGGGTTTTGACTTCGTTCCAGAATCTGTTTTGCTCAGGGAAGGTCTTGCCCTTTGAAAGGACACATGCAGTCATAGGCATCTAATTTGCTTTTAGCCAGTGTATTAACTTCTTTGGAATTCTCCAATAGTATTTAAGGTGGGCGTGAGTTAAGAGGTTGAGAAATACTGTTGGAGGATAATACTGCCACAAACGGGTTTTTTTTTTAATTAAAAAAAAATAACTAAAACTATGGATGTAACAGCTCAAGTGTCCATCAACTGATAAATGGATAGATATAGATGAGCAAAATCGGGTACATCACACAATGGAGCTCTGCTCAGCTTTAACAATAAAAAGAAGGCAGTGCGGATGCATGCTACGTCACAGTGAACCTTGAAAACATTATCGTTAAGTGAAACCAAGAAAATATAAAAGGCCACATATCCTATGATCCTGTTTGTATGAAGTGTCCAGAATAACCACACCCACAGAGTCAGGAAGTTACTAGTGGTTTCCAGGGAGTGGAAGGAGGAGGGAATGGGAGTTACTGTTAATGGGAATAGGGTTTCTTCTTGGAGTAATGAAAATGTTCTGGAATTAGATAATGGTAATAGTTACACAACTTTGTAAACATACTAAAAAACACTAATAGTACCTTAAAATTGGTGAATCTCAAGGCATGTGAATTATGTCTCAGTAAAGCTGTTTTAAAACAAACAAAAATATATTCTGGAGATGTAGATGTTAGTACTGGTTTGAAATCTACCCACAGTCCCAGCTTAACATTCTCTTGGTTGTGGGCCCAGTGAGACTTCGATGCGTTTCGGATCATCTCCACCGAGAAAGGTTTGCCTGCGATCTCAGGGCCCCACTGACCCCCACCCAGACCCCCACGGGCCCTAATCACCGCCCCACGGCGAGCAGCAGAAGCTGGGGCCAAACCTAGCCGGTCGGTCCTGACACTCCTTAAAGATTTTTTTCTAGAAAAAAGGAAATCCATTGAATTAGTTAATTATCCTTAGGACGTAGATTGTCTGAAGGGTAAATCACCCGGTGGAGTGCCTCATCCTTACATGTCAGCTATGTGATTTCACGTTTCAGGCGCCCCAGAAGAAGCCCTGCATGCCATGGCCTTGAGGGACAAGGGTTCCTCCGCGCCGGAGCCCACAGCAGGGGCAGCCAAGCCGGAGACTCCCCAGGTCCCCCCACTCCTGCCCCGGCGGCCCGCGCCCAGAGTTCCTGCCATCAAGAAGCCAACCTTGAGAAGGACAGGAAAGGTAAAAACCTGGTGGCCTAAACCTCTTCGCGCTAAGTTGCTGGAAGGTCTTGTTAGATGAGAACTGCATCTCACAGCAAAATCCAGGTGACTAGTCTCTCCGTACACATGGTGGCACCAGACACAGCTGCATCTTTGAGGGAAGGCTTGACAACCCCTCTCTCCCGCACATCCCTGCTGTGGCCCGGCTCTGGCTGAGCCGCACAACAGGAGTTTGCTGTCTTCTGCAGATTCTCCTTGTGACAAGAACAGCTTGGAGGTCTTACACTTTCTAAATGTTCTGCGTCCCCAGAGGGAACTGCCGTGGGATGCTTTTCCCCACGTGTTCCAGTATTGCCCGTTTGTGTGTGGTCCGTGTTGTGTGCACATGATTTCACATGTGCAGGTTTTATTGACTTTAGGAGAACAATAGCTGACTCCCAGCTAAGCAGTCTCGACAGGCTGGCAGGTGGCCTCAGGCTGCTGGAGGTTGCGCAGCTTTCCTCGCCACTTTTCTTGCAGATCGTCTTTTGCTCTCGCTCTCAAGCTTCTCGGCCTTGCTTACTGCTGCAAAGACATGAGTTTGTAAGGACAGTAGCAGCCCAAAGACTGGCACCTATAGACACATCAGGATCTTCCGTTTGATCTCGGTGGTAGTGGCGGACCCTCGGTAATCCTTGTCTGCTGGTAGAGTGGCTGCTGCTTGCCTGCCTCGGCCCCTCGCTCCCGACGGAGCTGGCCTCATGTTTTCTGGGTTGCTTTTCTGTCCCACTGTGGATCATTTCCATCTGTCCATTTGCCATGCCTTGTACAAAATGGACCTCTCCCTCCTTATCCCGTTCAGATGTTCCTCGACTTACATCCCAGTAAGCCTGCCGTAAACTGAAAATATTGTTAAGTTGGAAATGCGTTTGATCCACCTTACTGAACACTGTAGCTCAGCCTAGCCTACCCCAGATGTGCTCAGAACAGTTATCTTAGCCTACAGGTGGGCAGAAGCATCTCACACAAAGCCTATTTTATAATAATAATAATGAAAGATCCAAATTTGAAGTATGCTTTTCTACTGACCGTGTATTGCATTTGCACCCTCTTAAAGTTAAAAAATCATTAAGTCAAATCATGCTAAGTCGGGGACTGTCTGTATTGTCTTTTTTCTTTTAAAAGCCAGGAGCAGAAATGGATTCATTTTTTCAGCCTGCCACATAGGAGTTAGAGTAAAAGGCTATTGGGGAAGGGATTATTTTTTATAGTTTGTTTTCTAAAGAACCAAAGGAAATACTGACATGGCAATGTTTAACTACTGTCCTGATAGCCATTCCTATACAAAAGCTTCATTTTGTTCTGTGTAGTTGTTTGGGGCGTTTTTGTGTTAGGTTTGAATCGTAACCAAGGAAGTGAAGTCCCTGTGTAAAATTTTCCATTCTTCTGCATTTAAATACAAAAGATTCAAGGAGAAAGTATATCCATTAGTGCTTCAGTTAGCTTAATGCGGTAACATGTTACTTCACCCTGGCATGGTGCAGACGGTGTAATTATCAGGCCACGCTACATCCTCAAAGAATGTTTTTCAAAGAGGTTTGCTCTTAATAACGGAAGAGCATAACCATTTTCTAAAGTAACAAAACTTTGTCTCAAGTTCTTCACTGCAGCCCTGGTTTTAAAACTCCCACTCGTCTTCCGTTGGACATGCTGGTGTGACCTGAACAGTGTGTGTGTGTTTCGCCTGTGCTTTTTCTCACCTGGTCGTGTTTCAGCATCCCAGACATTCTCAAATCTCAAATTTGCTAGAATGTCAGCCTAGTCTCATCTCTGTTCCTGCTGACCACTGAGTGTTCTCTGAGTCTCAGCTTCCCAAGTGTTGGCTGCTTAGTTACTCTCTCGGTCTTGCCTTTCCTCAGCCCCCGTCACCGGATGAACAGTTTGAGCCGCAGACTGTCCATTTTACAGTTGGGCAACCGGAGACAAGCCTCGAAACCCCTCTTCTAGCCACAGTCCCTCGAGTCCCTCCTGTTCCCAAACCAAGAACATCTCAGCCTGGGAAAGGTGCAGAGAGGAGGCCAGACAGCGGGAAGCCAGCCCCAGACGAAGCCCCTCCCATGGCGGGAGCCAGCGTCCTGCCGCCTCTGGAGGCTCTGTCCCTTGTGCCCAAGGTCCCCCCGAGGAGGAAGAAGTCGGCGCCCGCAGCCTTCCACCTGCAGGTCCTGCAGAGCAACAGCCAGCTTCTCCAGGGTCTCACTTGCAGCGGTGGCGCTGGCGGCAGTGGCTGTCCCTCTGGACCCCATCCTGATGTGGGCGAGCTCTTTCCACCAGTGGATTTTCTTGGCACTTCACCTGCCACAAGCCCCGAAACTGATGGCACCAAAGTGCTGAAGTCAGAGACAGCCTCCCTTCTTGGGGATTGTCAGGATCCCTTCTGGAGCCTTCTCCACCATCCTAAATTGTTGGATAATGCCTGGCTCTCCAAGAGCTCTGACCCTTTGGACTCGGGGACCAGGAGCCCTGACAAGGCGCACACAGACCCAGCGCAAGTCACTGCTTCAGCTGCTGAGGCGGAGCTGCCACCAGACCATGGGCAAAAAAACTTCAGTCACTGGGTGACAATCAGTGACAAAGACAAGAGGACGGTGTTGCAGGTGTTTGACCCACTGGCAAAAACATGACGGAGCCACTCAGAAGGCCACTCTCTTGTAGAATGTGTACCTTCTGCCTACAGGCATTACTTGACCGGGTCAAAAGAGACATCTATTTAAAGGCACACTGAAAAAATGTTTGTGCATCTGTCACTCTTGTGTAGTTTACAAAAATTATGTCTCTTATTCAATAAGATTGTTATTCAGCCACCAAAATATGTTTTATTCAAGATTTACACATTTTACATTTCTTCTTAGGGGAATAGGAAAGTCCTTTTAAATTCAATGTGTAGATTTTAAGAAAGGAAATCTAACTGATAGGACCCAAGAAGTTCTCTCCCATTGAATTGTAAATGATTGTTCGACTTGTGTGTATACGTAGTGGAGATTTTTTGTTTTATTCGTATTTTGTATATTTGAAATAACTTGTTGGTGAGCCACTTGAAGGTTGATACATAAAATATGGATTACATTGAAAGGGGAGTGGTAGCTGTCCTGGCCCACTTAAACAAGGTTAAAAAAAACTAGGGACGGAAGCAGCAAATAGGTCAACCAAATCACTAGACTATACATTCCCAGGAGCCCTGTGTTTAACTATGTACATGTATGTTAGCCTTGATTATGTGTGAATCCCATGGGAGTTGGTGTCATAGAGTTTAGGTTCTAAAGTAGCTTAACCAGTAGCTTAACCTCAGCGTAAACTAGCTGAAGACTCCCGTCCCGAGTCTTAGACATTGCGTGCCCTGTCAATTGCCACAGTCCTATGCCATGCTGTGCTACTTAAACCAATTTTTATCTACCATCTAGTCCTTATTAAATGAAACTTCGAGGATTCTTTTTCCCATTATATTCTATACCCCACAAAAGCACAAACCGTGAAAACACATGCACATGGCATTGATTCTCATTGTTAGAATATGAAGGATGTCGGTTTTAGCCTGGTCTGCCTGGCTGTAGCTTCAGGAAGGAAAGTAGCACATGTCCCTGTATACAGGATCCCCTAGGGAAGCATTTCTGGGTTTGTTTGTCCATGTGTTTGTTCGGTTTATTTTTTTGCTTATGTAATTTTCCTGCATGTTTTCAGCACCACTTCTTACCTATTCAGTAATTGAAAAAGATATTACCATACTGTTTTATATTTTCAAAAGTAGTATTATAAGGTCTGGAATCTACTTGGAGCTGATACCATATTTTTGCTAATAAGTTCACTAGTAAGATCTCATCGTAACCACCTACCACGTTTAGGAGTCTTTCATGTCAGAGAATTGTACAGCAGTGATACCGTGTTATCCCTCACTGGGAAATCCTGTCCTAAATGCTGAGGTTAGGATGGGGTAAGGATCATCTTGCCTGGGATAGACCACTTTCACATCACCAATGAGACCTCCGGGATTTCAGAATTAGTTTTCACTGTCACGGTCAACATATATTGCAGATTACTTAAATCTGGGACTCAAAAACAAAACTACATGTAGCTTTCATCTGAAAACTGATAAAAGAAAAATGAAATGAATCAGTAACCCACTGAACTAAACAGATAATATGCATGGTTGACCAGTCATAAAAGACAGTATTTAGGTGATCAGGATGCTTTCAGTGACACTTAAGTACTTTATATAACTTTTTACCTCTAACAAACACAAGAAGTAAATAACATAATACTTGAAAGAGTCGAGGAAAGAAAACAAGGTGAGTTTCCTGGAGAAGTTAAATGATTTGCCAGGATGCGCATTGCTACTAACAGGTATAATTAGAAATGAAATTGAAGAATTCTTTGTTCAAAATGCTCTTTTCCCTATAACCTCTTATCCCACCAAAAAGGAGGTGAATTTGAAAGCAGATACATGTAACAACCAATCAGAAAAGCAGGAGATAAGTTAGCTCCACTCAGGGTTGCTTATTAGAGTGCTGGGCCTAGGCCTAATTTTTAGGTTTCTTCTTTGTTCTAGATAGCAAATAAATGGTACGGAGAACAGAATTTCTGTTAAGATATCACATAAGTAGCTCCTAAGAGTGTGACAGTAAGCATTAACACACAGAATTGTGTTGACTTGAGGAGAGGTGGGTGACAAGAAAATTATGAGTAGTTTAAGAATCGAACAAAGAGGCCAGGCACAGTGGCTCACACCTGTAATCCTAGCATTCTGGAAGGCCAAGGGAGGATTACTTGAGGCCAGGAGTTCAAGACCAGCCTGAGCAAAAAAGAGACCCCATCTCTAATGCAAATAGAAAAATTAGCTGGGTGTGGTGGCACACACCTATAGTCCCAGCTCCTTGGGAGGGTAAGGCAGGAGGATCACTTAAGCCCAAAAGTTCAAGGTTGCCGTGAGCTATGGCGAGGCTGCTGCACTCTAGCCCAGGTGACAGAGTGAGAGACCCTGTCTCAAAGAAAAATTGAACAAATATTATTTGATCATGGGTGTTCAAATTTGTCGAACAATATAGACTAGATTTTCAGTTGGTAGTATTTACAGTACTCACACTAGAGTTCTCTTACAAAAAAGAAAGGACATTAAATTGCCTTATTTGTTTTTTAAATCAATGCATACTACTTGGCAGGTTTCTCATGTTAGCAGCAGAGTTGCTTAAATCTTGACAATTGGATAACTGCAAACATGGAGATTTCATTCTGTGTTTTTTTATTTTTAGTCTATCTTTGATGCTACTATGCAGGACTTCTTGTTGCAACCTGTTTATCTTATCACTGCTGTCCTCTGATATGATACAGTTCACTGCAGAGTGTGTTAGGTACAGTGGTTTTCAACTCAACATTGTCTCCGTGACCCCTGGAACAACACAATCTTCTCAGTCGCCTTGTTGATTTCTTAAGTTTGTTCTAGTAAGTAACTGAAGCTAGGACATCCGCCCAAGCAATTCCTATAAAAGTTTAAAGCTGAAGTTTAAGACACTTAATAATATTCTCCCTGGTGTGCATGTAAGTATATACAAAGTCATGTAGTGAAACATTCACTTTATAATGAAGTTATTGCATGGGAAGGCTGCAAAAATTATTTATTGTGGGACCAGGGATTAATAAAAACCCTGTAATATTTTTTGAAGTGATAATTTCTACTGAAGTTGTACATAATACCTATTAAATGTTTTTGTCTTTTTTTTTCCTAACTGGGCTTATTTCTTTTCAGCTATGAAGACAACCATGGAATATCTTCTTTGACTAGCCTTCTGTCCTAGATCACATGCAATTACTAGTTACTCCTCTGAGTTTTTCTTTTGGTTCATATTTTTAACCATCAAATTAAGTTGAAAAAGTAGAAAAGTAACCAGTTGGTTAAGAATTTGACTTGAATGCTGCTAGCAGGGATCATAGCCATAACATATATAATAACTTTATGCTACCTTATCTGTAAGACTTGAGCAATGTTAGAATTCATTTTCAGTGGGATCTTATAGCAAACGTATAAAAAGCTTGAAATGCTAGTGTAGTTTGAGTACATTACTATGTATAGGCAGGAGAAAGGAGTAAACACTCCAGGTTCTGTCTAGATTTGTTCTAACTAATGCACAAAATATAGGTCATAAATGTTCTCTGATGATATTCTGGAATAATAATATATTGATATACTCAAAATAATAAATATGTCTAGTCCTTCCTGACCAGTAAGGAGTACTATATTGAATTCACAGCACTGGGACTTGGGGAGGAAGAAAACCACCAGTTGCAGAACCTTCCTTTCCAAAGGTAGTGGGGGAGATGAGTTTAAACTTCATTCTCACAGGGGCTTGTGTTGTTTGCCTGTATGGCAATGAGATAACGAGAGTACAAATGAGAGTAATTGTTAACAGTTAACCCCTTATAGGGAAGATTTGAGAGAAGAGTTTTAAGAATTCTTAATTATTTTTTAATTTTTTTAAGTTTATTTTTAGAGCAGTTTTGGGTTCACAGCAAAATTGAGCAGAAATAAAGCGTTCCCATCTACCCTGGCCCCAACACAGGCACAGCCGCCTCCACTATTGATGACCCCAGAGTGGTACATCTGTTAATAATTGATGAACCTACATTGATACATCGTTGTCCACAGTTTACATTAGGGTTCCCTCATGGTGGTGTACATTCTATGGGTTTGGACAAACATATCATGAGTGGCACATTATCTGCCATGGTAGAATCATACAGAAGAGTTTCACTGCCCTAAAAATCCTGTGTGCTCCACCTGTTCATCCCTCCCCCACCTCCCAATCCCTGGCAGCCACTTACCTTTTTACTGTCTCCATGGTTTTGCCCTTTCCAGAATATCACAGAGTTGGAATCATACGATATATAACCCTTTTAGATTGGCTTCTTTCATTTAGTAATAGGCATTTAAGTTTCCTCCATGTCTTTTCATGCTTGGTAGCTCTTTTTTTTTTTTTTAGTGCTGAATAGTATTCCATTGTCAGGATGTACCACAGTTTATCATCCACTCATCTACTGAAGAACATCTTGGTTGCCTCCAACTTTTGGCAATTATAAACAAACCTGCTTATAAACATCAATGTGTGGGTTTTTGTGTGGACATAAATTTTCAGTTCACTTGGGTCAAGTGTAATTGCTGGATCATACAGTAAGAGTATGTTTAGTTTTATAAGAAACTGTCAAACTGTTTTCCAAAGTGACTATACCATTTTGCATTCCCACCAGCAATGAATGAGAGTTCCTGTTGCTCCATATTTTGCCAGCATTTGGTGTTGTCAGTGTTTTTGGATTTTGGCCATTCTAATAGGTAGGTAGTGGTATCTTGTTTTAATTTGAAATTCCCTAACAACATGATATTCAACATGTTTTCATATGCTTGTTTGTCATGTGTGTATCTTATTGGGTGAGGTATCTGTTTAGATCTTTGGCCCATTTTTTAATTGGGTTGTTCATTGATGTATTGTTGAGTTTTAAGAGTTCTCTGTACATTTTGGATAACAGTCCTTTATTAGATGTGTTTTGCAAATATTTTCTCCCAGTCTGTGGCATGTCTTCTCATTCTCTTGACATTGTCTTTTGCAGAATGGAAGAATTAAGAATTTGAAAAGTAACAAAGTTGATTTATATACATAGAAAGGATGTTTGCTGATGGGGAAAGATGATTTCACAGGATTTTATTCTGTGGATAATAGAAGTGGTTGGTAGTAGAAATGCCTGAATAAAGTGGCTGAGATTACAGGTTTTGCCTGGGTCAACAGCAACTCTTCAAAGCATCTGGAACATAGTTTATAATTGATAGAAGGGGTCCAACACCCTCTTCTTGAGGGATAGTTATACTAGTACCATTTATTAAATAACAAACCATTGCTCTTATCTAGCCCAGGCAACAGAGTGAGACTATCTCAAAAAAAAAAAAAAAAAAAAAAAAAGGAAAGAAGGAAGGAAGAGGAGTAAGGAAGGAAAACATCTTCTTTTAAAAATGTATTTAATATTAAGGTTTGCTTTGTGGCCATGTGCAGGATTGATTTTTGAAGTTGATTTTATCAATATGAAATATTTTTTAGCCATATTAGTCATCATAGCATACAAAATTTTGTGTTTGTGTATATGAGAGAGAGACAGATTTGTTGAATGAAATGTGTCAGTTCCACTACACCCCACGGGAACTGGTCTTTCTGCAAGGCAGATCTGTGGGGTGGGTGGAGTCTCTAGTTCAAGCTCCAGTGTGATGGCCTCCCACTATTCCTACCAACATTCCTTTGATTTTTGTTGAATAAATGCTTCACGATTTGTTGTAAGCCTTTAATTTCTACAGACTCTGAATGATTGCTTTTGCTAATTTTGACTAGTTTAATAGCTATCTCTCTGGGGCAGAGATTTCCCTGACTTCCTCATATGGCTGTTCAGAATTCCCATTCTGGGCTCTGTGTTCCATGCCATTGGTCTACTTGTCTATCACTGTGGCAGTACAGCATTGGTCTTACTTAACTCTGATATCTGGTAGAACAAGCCCTCCCACCATATTCTTTAAGAGTATCTTGAGGCAGGAGGATCACTTGAGGTCAGGAGTTTGACATCAGTATGAGCCAAGGGTAAGACCTTGTTTCTACCAAAAATAGAAAAAAGTAGCTGGGCATGGTGGCGACGCCTATAGTCCCAGCTACTCAGGAGGCTGAGAAAGGAGGATCGCTTGAGCCCAGGAGTTGGAGGTTGCAGTGAGCTACAATCACACCACTGCACTCTATCCAGGGTGATAGAGGGAGACTTTTTCTCAAAAAAAAAAAAATCTTGGCTATTCTTGACTGTGCATTTTCACATAAATTTTTGAATCGATTCATCAAAAACTTATTGGAATTTTTGACTGTTTTTGACTGGGATTGCATTGGACTAGAACAGACTTCTTTATATAATCTTCAGAGTCTTCAAAAACATGGCATATTTCTCCATTTAAGGTCTTCACTGATGTTTCCCAAAGTTTTTACCTTGTTATAAAAATTTTCAAACATAGATTTAACAGTAATTAACATTTTGCTAGATTTGCTTTATATTTTTTTCTTTTGCTGAAATATATTAAAGTAATTCTGCCATACTGTTTGACTCTGAAATACTTTCAATATGTATGTCTAAATAACATCATCTTTCATGACCTTAATACCATGATTATATCTAATAATTCTTATTTAAAATTGATTTGCTATTTTTTGCTGTATAAATATAGAAAAGTTTTTTTGTATATTGACTGCACCAGCAAACTTACCAAACTCTCATAAAACTGTAACAATTTTACTATATTTTAATATACCTAATATACCATCAATTAACAAGTACACCATTTAAAAAAAAATTTTTTTTTAGGCAGGTTCTCACTATGGTCTTAAATTCTTGGGCTCAAACTAGCCTTTCACCTCACCCTCCCAAGTAGCTGGGACTACAAATGTGTGTCACCACTCCCGGCTATACTATTATTTTTAAGAAAGTTTCCAACTAAATTATGAGTCACCATCTATTGTGAGATGCAGCCCAATTACACATTGAAATATTGTAAAACGTGTCTTGGAATTGATAAAACAGGATTTGATTCTTTTGTATTTTCTATGTAGATAATCATATTATCTGCAAACAAGGAATTTTGTTTCTTCCTTTCTCATCCTTGTGTCTTTTTGTGTCTTTTCTTGCCTTTTCAGAGCTAGCTAGGACATTTAGTACAATGATAAAAATGCTGATTATAGGCATTCTTGTGTTATTCCTGTTTTCAAAGGGAAAGTGTTAATAATTTTAACATTAAGTTTGATGTTAATATTTTTTTTAGATATTTATTAAATTAAGGAAATTCTCTTCCTGGCTTGCTACATTTATCTTTTGCATGAATGGTTGAATTTTATCAAAGATATTTTTGAACATATTGAATGATTATGGCTTTTCCTCCTCTTGTTAATATGGTGAATTACCTTGCTCAGCTTTCCAATGCTAAGCAACCTTGCATTCTGGGTATAAATGCAATCTGAACAGATTATATTACCTGTTTAAACATTGCTGGATTTAGTTTGTCAGTATTTTTGCTTAGGGATTTTGCAACTTTGTTCTTAAGTGAGAATGTCCAGTAATTTTCTTTTTTATATTGTCTTTATATTGTTTGGTATCAAAGTTTTGTTGACATCATAAAATGAGTTAGGGAGTATACTCTTTTCTATTAACTGATAGAATTTGATAATATTGGAACTATTTACTTAAACTTTTGGCAGCACTCACCAGTAAAGTCAACTGGGACTATGGTTTCCTTGTGAGATTTTTAAATCACTGATTCTAGTTTTTAATAAAGGATTGACTAGTCATGTTTTCTACTTCATGGGCAAGCTGGGTAAGCTATGTTTTCCTTGGAATTCTCTATTTCATTTAAAATTTAATAATATTGGCCTATAAGTATTTATGTACATTATCTTATGTCTTAATGTGTAAGTATGTGGGGCAAGAGTAGTTGAGGTAGGCCCGTGAGGAGATCAGTTGTTTTTTTTTATGGAGCCAAGTCTCTAAGATAGGGGTTGTTATAGAGGATAAGGAAATTGATAGACAACAGAGAGAAATAAAAGAATATATAGAGACTAAGGTATAGTTTATAGTTTTATAATATATATATAAAGATCAGATATAACACAGTGGGAAGCTTTTAGAGGACGGGCAGATCTTTATAACTGTCAGCAATATGGTTAGATTTATATAGGTTTTTATAATCACAGACATCAATTATCAGTTGTCAGGGTAACATATTTGTATATCAGGGAATGTAGTTATTAAGGGATACAGATAGTGGGTTAGGGTCAAGTCTTCTCACGGGGCTTCTAATCTAGGTGAACAAACAGGTACAAAGTCTTTTAGGAGTTAACTTTTAAGAGGTAGTTGTCAGTTAACAAAGGTAAAACAAAAGAGGTATAGTGACTCAATATATTTTTGATTAGTTATGGTGTACTTAAAGGTAGACAGGAGAGAGCAGGAATCCTATCTCTAATAAAACAGGTTGTTTATAACTATTTGGGTGCTTTTTTGGGCAAAGTGTATTTATTGTCTTTGGCTTTTATCTTGTGGGCCATGTTTGTCTTGTCTTGTTTTTTAAGACACAGGGAAGCTCACAGATTTTGAGATATTGGGAAGCCTTTTTGGAAAACATCTCTATCGGAGAGCTCTCTCATGATAGTAGCCTTTAATAAGTGAACCATTGAGTCTATATATTTTTTTAGGGCAAAACTCTGTAAACTCTTGTTTTTGTCTTTAATATAGTAATATTGGGTTATATAATAAAATAATGGTCTAATCAGGACCATTTTTTTTTGTATAACATCTTGTAGTTTAGCAATAAGATCTATATAAGGTTCATTATAATTTTGTTTAACATTTATGTAGGAAGACACAGCTTGTCTAGGAGAAGCTATTTTCTCTCATGTTTTTATATAACATCGTCGAATTTGAGCAATAGCCTGATCATATTTTAATTGAGCATTAATGTCAAATCAATTTTTTTGTCTCTTAATTTGTGTTGCAGTAATATTTATAGGCGGGTCTCGGGACTAGTTTAACCAAGCCTGTTGTCGCATCTCATCTCTCTATCAAGTAGTGAACTGTAGAAATTTAGACGGGGACAAAACTGTCTGTGTCAGATTTTTAATCTCAAGGAATGAGTCTTTTTGATTGAGCTAAGCCTTTAAGCAATCTCTTGGTGTAAAGAGAGTTGGTATCATAAGAGACACAGGCTTGTTTTAACTCTTTGAGAGTTTTAAATGAAATAGGTGCATGTTCACGGCGGGGACTCTGAGGTGTATGTTCTGTCTCGTCTTGATCATCTGAATCTGAACTGGGCTGTATTACAGCAACAGGATAAAGATATGTTTTTAAATCTCTGTTTAATTGTCTCTCTTATCTCTTTTGAGATTTTGTCTTTTATAAGATTTTTTAACAGCCTTTTTTAAAGGCAGACCACGTTTCTGAGAGCTACTTTCTTTAGAAAGCAGTGGTTTTTTTAGGTGAAAGCTTAAAGAGGTTAAGTCGAGCTGTGCAAGGGGAGAGGGGATTGCTGACTGTCGCCTCAGCCCCTTGCTCAGTCCCACAAGGATCAATCTGAGAGGAAAGCAAAGATTCATCTCTAGAATCTTTTTGCTTTTTTGTCTTTTTTATAGACCTATGTTGAGGGTCAGTGACCATTTTTACTGGCTCTTTTTCTCTTTGGCCTAATGTAGACGGAAGGTCACAAATTACTACTTTTTTTTTTTTTTGTAAACTCTAGGCTCTGAATTTTTTACTATATTTTTTTTAGGACGGGATTTTTTTTGTCTCACTAGATTTAGAATCAGATTGAAATAGTTGTATGGCTTGTGTAATTAAAAAGCAGAGTTGTCAGATATATAAAGGGATTTTGTGTGTGTGTGTGAAATGCTTTTTGTAATGTTTTGAGCACTAATTGTCAGTGTTGTAGTTTGAACTCATCTGGAGATGGGAACCAACTGTAGTGTTTAAAAATCAATTGAAACAATTTTTTGAGATTTTTTTTAGCATCTGTCTCAGTACTCTTTAACAAACAAAGCCTTCAACAATTTTACATATTTATAAGAGAAAGTCTTTCTCGTTTTTTGTTACCTCAAGAACTCTTAAATACCAATGACTGGGGTTCTCACCTTTCTCTTCTGGGGGTTGACATCTGGGTCTCTTGTGGTGCATTATGGAGATCTTCTTTACTCTAGAGAAGCCATTTATCTCAGGAAACCTGTCCCAGAAACCTGTCGCAAAAATCTTGCAAAAAAGCCTCTAGCAAAAATGCCTTGTCGGAGTCTTGTCAGTCTTGTCAGAATCCTGCCGACTACACCAAACTGTGGGTGGAAAGTAGTTGAGGCAGGCCCGTGAGGAGATCAGTTGTTTCTCCTCACAGAGCCAAGTCTCTAAGATAGGGGTCACCACAGAGAATAAGGAAATTGATAGGCAACAGAGAGAAATAAAAGAATATACAGAGACTAAGGTATAGTTTATAGTTTTATAATATATATACATGAAGATCAGATATAACACAGCGGGAAGTTTTTAGGGGAATGGCAGATCTCTATAACCGCCAGCAATATTGTTAGATTCATACAGGTTTTTATAATCACAGACATCAATTATCAGTTGTCAGGGTAACATTTCTATATCAGGGAATGTAGTTATTAAGGGATATAGGTAGTGGGTTAGGGTCAAAAGTCTTCTCAAGGGGCTTCTAATCTATCTAGATGAACAAACAGGTACAAAGTCTTTTAGGAGTTAACTTTTAAGAGGTAGTTGTCAGTTAACAAAGGTAAAACAAAAGAGGTATAGTGACTCAATATATTTTTGATTAGTTATGGTGGATTAAAGGTAGACAGAGAGCAAGAAGCCCATCTCTAATAAAACAGGTTGTTTATGACCACCAGGGCGCTTCTCTGGGCAAAGTGTACTCGTCTCTGGCTCTCATCTTGTGGGCCATGTTTGTCTTGTCTTTCAAGACAGAGAAGCTCACAGATTTTGAGATACCAAGAAGCCTTTTTGGAAAACATTTCCACCAGAGATATGAGAGCTCTCTCATGATAGCAGCCTCTAATAAGTGAACCATTGAGTCTACACATTTCTTCAGGGCAAAACCCTGTAAACTCTTGTTTTTGTCTTTAACATAGTAATATTGGGTTATACAATAAAATAATGGTCTTATGAGCCACATCTCATTAATTCTTCAATCATATTTTCTCAACATAAATATACACATTAAATGTATCTTTTCATCCCTAATATTGCTAATTTGTGCCTTTTCTGCCTGATTGTTCTCACTTGAAGGTTATCAATTTTATTAGTCTTTTCAAATAATTTCTAGTTTTATTAAGACTCTTTTTTTTCTATTTCATTGATTTATGTTCTTTTTAAATTTCTTCTATTTTCTTTGGCTTCATTTCACCATTAATTTGCTAACTTCTTAATATGGATACTTAGCTCATTTGCCCATATGATCACATTTGAAAAGAATGTGTATTCTCCATTTCTTGGATATAGTACAGTGCTCTGAATATTCCGGTGGGTAAATTCTGGAAATGTAGAAATCAGGTAGTTCAAATCTTATATTTTCTTTTTTTCTGGTTTGCTTGTTCTATCAATAACAAGAGATGTGTGTTAAAATCTCCTGTGGTGTCTTTTTGTAGTTTTCTCCATTTTTTCATTATATAATTGGAAGCCATGTACTAACATTCATATACAATTAAAGATTACCATTTTCCTAGCGAATTTAATCTTTTATCACTAAGAATTGACCCTTCTAATAATTCTTGCCACCCAAAAGTGTTTTGTCTGATACAGCTACACCTGCTGTCTTTTGGTATTTGCATGATGTGTATTCTTCCATCTTTTTAATTTTGAACCTTCCTGAACACTCATGCTGCAGATGTGTCTCTTACAAACAGCACACAGTTGGTATTCTCTCTTATCCAGCCTGACATACATATCTTTTAACTACAACATTTAGTTCATTTACATTTAATGCGACCATTGCTAGCTTTGGGTTTTAATTTCCCATGCCATTTTGTGCTTTCTCTTTGTATCATCTGTTCTTTCTTTTCCCCTACATTTGTACCACCTTTTGAGTCTTTATCATTCCCCTTTTTAACCTTTCCTAGTTTGTAAGTCATTATACACTATTTTCGTACTTTTATTGGTTATTTTAGAAATTACATGCATCATTAAATCCTCAAAGTCTAATGTTATCATTGTTTTTACCTTCCTCCTGAATAATGCAACAACCTTGGAGCACTTCAACATTTGCATGCTACAGTTGCTGTGTATTTTAATTTCACATATTTTTAACACCCACTCAAAACATTATTATTGGCCAGGCTTGGTGGCTCACACCTATAGTCCCAGCACTCTAGGAGGCCAAAGCAGGAAGATCGCTTGAGGTCAGGAGTTCAAGATTAGCCTGAGCAAAAGCGAGACCCATCTCTACTAAAAATAGGAAAAATTAGCCAGCCGACTAAAAATAGAAACAAAAAATTAGCCAGGCATGGTGGCAAGCACCTGCAGTCCCAGCTACTCAGGAGGCTGAGGCAGGAGAATCATTTGAACACAGGAGTTTGAGGTTGCTGTGAGCTAGGCTGACGCCACCGCACTCTAGCCCAGATGACAGAGCGAGACTCCATCTCAAACAAAACAAAACAAAAAAAACATATATTGTTCAGTAAAATCAATTTCATTTAATTTGTCCAAATAGTTATCTCTTTTTTCACTGTATTTTTTTTCTTAAATCTCAGTCCCTCTGGCTGAGTCATTTGCCTACTGCCTATTGTACATCCTTTAACATTTTCATTAATTAACATCTGGTGGTAGTAAACTGTTTTACTTTACATAAAAATGTGTATTTTAGCTTAATATTTTAAATATTTACTATTTTTACTGGATGTATAATTCCAGGTTGGCACATTGACAGTATCATTCCAATGTCTTCTGGCTGCCATGGGACTGATGACTTCTCATAAGCAGCAATTTTAACTGTTGTTCTTTTGAACTGTTTTCCTCTAACTACTTCAAAGGTTTTCCTCCTGTCTTGGCTTTTCTGCAGCTTTCCCTATGCTCTATATAGATGTGGATTTATTTTTATTTGCTTGCTTTAAGTTAGTTAACCTGTTGGATCTGTGAGTTGGTGTCTTTTGTTAGTTCTGGAAACCTCCAACCATTCTCTCTTGAAATACTGCCTCTGAAACGTTCTTTTTCTACTCTCCTTCTGGTACTCTAATTAAACATGTGATAGTCTTTTTTTCTTTTTGAGACAGAGTCTCGCTGTCATACCAGCTAGAGTGTGGTGGCATCATCACAGCTCACTGCAACCTCAAACTCTTGACTCCAGCATTCCTCCTGCCTCAGCCTCCCTGAGTGCTAGGATTACAGGGTGAGCCACTGCGCCCAGCTGTGAGACTTTCTTCTCTCTTTACTTGCATGTGTCCTTAGCCTCTTCTGTATTTTCTACCTTTAGACTCTCTGTGCTGCATTGTGAATATTTTTTCTGACCTCTCTTCCAATTCACTGATTTTCTTCAGGTGTGTATTTTCTTCAGGTGTGTACAATCTAATTTCAACTATTTTTGTCTAGAATCTATTTTTGGTACTTTTAAAAATCTAAGTCACTATATAGTTTTCTGTTTCTGAAGATGTTTCAACGTTGAAAACAAACATAGTAAGCATAGTTGTTTTATTATCTGATACGCCCATCCCAATTGTGGTTTTTTGTTTTTATTTGGGAGGCTGTTTGCTGAATGTTCCCATTTATGGTATCTTATATATCCTTGTATGCTTGGTAATCTTTGACTATTCACTGATTATGGCATTTGAAAAATTATTTGTAGGAATAATTTAAGGATTGAAATGAATGTATCTTCCTCCTTGGCTTTTGGCGGATGCCTGGGGACACTACCAGTCTGGGATCCTCTAAATTCAAGTTGCAGGCTTAAGAGTCCCTGAGTCAGCCAAGAGTCATGAGCACAGAATGTTTCCTTCTGGGTCACTCTTATTTTGTATATACAGCCATTTGCAGTCCCAGCTTAACATGTGTGTGAGGCTATCAGACTCCCATGGCAAACCCTGGACTGACTGCTATCTCCCACCTTGGAAGTTTGCCAGAACTACAGCTCCATTTCTTGGTGGTTTCTTTTGGCTCTACAAATGACCTCAAAGTGGGACCCTGCACAAAGATACCCAAGCTAACGAGGGTAAGTAGGATAATTCCTGCTCTATGCCCCAAACTCTGTGTTGGAAGAAAACCTTTTAAAAATTGCCCAGGCCAGGCATGGTGGCTGATACCTATAATCCCAGCACTTTGGGAGGCTGAGGTGGAAGGATCATTTGAGGCCGGGAGTCAGAGACCAGCCTGGGCAACAGAGCAAGGCCCTGTCTCTACAAAATAAAAAAAATTAACCTGATGTGGTGGCACACGCTTTTAGTCCCATCTTGCTTGGGAGGCTGAGACAGGAGAATTGCTTGAGGCCAGGAGTTTGAGGTTGCCTTGAGCTATGATAATGCCACTGTACTCCAACTCTGGGCAACAGAGTAAATCCCTGTCTCTCAAACAAACAAACAAAATTTGTACACAAATGATCATGGCAGCATTATTCATAACAGACAAAAAGTAGACAGAACCAAGATGTCCATCAACTGATGAACAGATAAATGTGGCATATCATACAATGAAATATTTTTGGCCACAAAAAGAATGAAGTACTGACACATGTTATATCATGTATTAACCTTAAAAACATACTAATAGAAGGCGGCCACATGAGATTCCATTTATATGAAATACCCAGAATAGGCAAATCCATAGAGAAAGTAAATTAGTGTTTACCAGGGGCTGAGGAAAGAGGAGATGTGAAGTGACTGCTAATAGGTATAAGGTTATTTTTGGGATGATGAAATGTTCTGAAATTAGACAGCAATGGTGGTTGCACAGCTCTGTGAATATACTAAAAACCAATGAATTGTATGATATGTGAATTATATCTCAATAATCCTATTACTCAAAAGAGAAAAAAGGTCCAGCATGATTTCCTATTTTCACATGCTAGAGGTCAATAAATACCATTTCCAAATGAGCAAAAGAGAAGTATTGCTAATACATATAATGGCTTAGAATAGTTTTATTTCATCTTTTATCAATAATGGATTAGCTCCTTTATCCTTATCTAGGAAATTACAAGCACAAGTAGCTACAATTTGGAAAGAATTACTATAAGGTAAAATTTTTTAAAAAAGATTTGTTCTCAGCAATATGAAATGGAAAGATGCAAGGAACAAAGTTAATAGTAATAATGTGTTACACAAATGTATAACTGAAAGTTAAAGTTTAAAAAACTGACATGTTTAAAAAATTTATCGCACATGGATACCCAGAACTAAAACAGAATCTTTTATTTTATAGTTTATTCTCTCCATTTTAGGTCCTCTCCTAATAGCACTTTCATGGTCAGTTAACAGGGGCTTGCCCTTTGGAACCTGCCAGTGCTCTTCCAGGATGCGCCAAGATGGTAGCACATGGAAAGGGGGACTCCAGCCACCGCAGCTTTGCTGCCAGCCATAAGTGGCTCAGAAGGGATTTCAGAGGAACTCAATCTAGCCCGCCCTTCTGTGATTGCCAATTCTGTGCTAGTGCTTACAGTGCTCCACTGGAGAACAATATTCTGTTGTCTGCAACACACTCCAGACCACGTTGATGCCATAATGACTATATCTGCATGATTGCTTAGAGCTTAAAAAGAGAACACCAAGTTTCTTGCACTGACTTCACATATGAAAAATGGGAGACAAGTGTTAGTTTTCAAGGTCTTTGGCTAAAGTTTCACGGATGAATTGTAAAGTACGTTGATATAAAAAAGCATCTTTTCTCTTTGGCTTACAAATATTCAAATGGTTAACATCCACAGGAATTAGCTCTCCGATGCCTAAATCTGAAGAAAACAAAAAGTCAATAAACTAAAGTAAAAATACATGCTTCCCCCTTGTCAATATCGAAAGAGGCCAAATAAGTAGTTCTAAATATTGCTTTGGTTATGATACAGGACTCTTAGAAGATACAGAAACTTAAAAGTTTGTAGCTTAAAACTACATTTGATGAACCTTGCAAGAATAGATTCTCAGTAAGTATAAATTTTCCATATATGTTCTGGCCTACTTCTAATTTAATAGTGAGCAGAGCCTGAGCACCAGCATCTTCAAAACCTCCTTATACCTGCAGGCTTCTGCTAAATAACCCCATAGAGTTTATATTATAAACTTCGTAACAAGCTCCCCTGTCCTGATGAAAAGAATGGGAATGTCTCATTCTACACCCAAATCCCCCTGTACTCCACCAGGGAAAGATGATTTAGTGCTGGACTGCCTGAGACACTTGGGAGGGTTTCTAATATTTCAATCTAACGAAGTCCACCTGGATGGAAGTGACAAGAGGCACCTAGGTAAGGAATGTGGTGGTAGTTATGAAGGAAGAAGAGGCTCTTGATGATGGACAAGGCTATGTCACTATAAGCAGCTGGTCTATGAGATTAACTTTGCATTTGCTTCAAGCTTCCAAAGTCCTTTTTTTAAACATCTGGTGGCAGCTGTTCTTTGAACTTTTCCAGTTCTTTAAATAGTAACTCCTGACCTACAGCATATTACTTTGAGGTAAACTTTTCTTAGGATCCACTACAAAGTATTTTTCATTTCATTTAGGTAGTATATAATGAAATTAGGACAAAACATCATGTGGACTGAAGCCTCATCTGGCAGGCACACCAGACAGCCACCGTGTCCAGTGGCAGAGACTCACAGTACAGCTGGGTGCCCCCAGGTCAGCACAGAACCCAGCCTCAGAGGTGATAAGGGTTCCCAGAGACAACAAGCAAGTTGAGGAAGTGGCTGAGGGAAGAACAACTGAAATGTATGGAGTATCTACTATGAAGAAAGTGAAGATTTGGGCTCCACCCTGAAAGAGCCTATAATGCATTACAATACACTGTAGTAGCAGGTATTGGCCATTTCCCTCAACTCTAGAATTATGAAGAAAGAGATTGTACTTTAACACTGCTTGAATATTCCACACAAATCTATTTACTAAAGCTCCCACATCTTTAGTTGATTAAGGTTTCTACAAGAAACTATCTGTTAAATGCCCCTTTCAGTGTAGGTGATAGAAAGCTTTGTATTCCTACTTTAATACACTAGAGTTCACTGTTGATGCCTAACTTAAGAGTTAGCTAATTAACCTTTGTCATCTAATCAGTTAAATAAAGGGAAGGATAATGCCAAGGTTATATGTTTGCAGAAAAATTTTAATCTATGGCTAAAAGAATAGAATTCTACTCTAGATCTTCATAAAACTATCTCCTAAAACTGAGACACTAGATATAAAAGTTGACACAATCAAATGCTAGGTACAATCAACTAAGCATCTAATGGCCAACAAGTTTCAAAAGAGTAAATACCTGCTGATTCCACAGTCACAATGTGGAGTTTAATCATCCTCCCAATATAGGTTGGTAGTGTTTCTACAAAATTCAGCACCTGGAAGTTTTTGTCTTTCGCAAACTCCAGAAAGTCATCCTGTAGTGTTTTAAGAGCAGGAGAATCTGTAAGATTATACAGAACAAGATTGTGACAAATTCTGTTTACCCAATTCATAATAAAGTGCATTAATCTTTCAAATTTAGAGAGGAAATCAGAATTCTGATTCAATATGGTGGCTTGAGTATACATGTTTATTTCTCTCCCTGCCAAGAAGCCATTAAGAGTCAAGGAAAGAGCTAACTTAACAAAGAACTGAGAAGCCAGTTATCAGAAGGAGAGTTGGATAACACTCCTAGCTGATAGAAAGCAGTATCCAGGGCAGTTTGGTGCGTAGGACTTTAGAGGTCCCCAGTGTGATGGCTGGCACCCTACCCCACCCTTAAATCCCAGCCTCCCATCAACGAGCCTGTGTTTCCTCACAGAGCACACCCTCTATCCCCTCATCCTCAAATATAAAAGGGCAACCAAGAAGCACCAGGTATTAGCAGAAGCCTATGACCTAAAGAGACAGACAAGAAAAACAGAAAAGAACTTAAAACTCTTCTAATTAGTATCTTTAGAATGATTTGCAAAGATAACAGAGCCACAAAACTAGAGGAGGATATGAGTAAAGAACAATCAGAGAACAAGAGCTCGTGGAAAATAAAATCTGACTTCAAAAAAGTTGAAGGTTGGCCGGGCGCGGTGGCTCACGCCTGTAATCCTAGCACTCTGGGAGGCCGAGGCAGGCGGATTGCTCAAGGTCAGGAGTTCGAAATCAGCCTGAGCGAGACCCCGTCTCTACTAAAAATATAAAGAAATTAACTGACCAACTAAAATATATATATAGAAAAAATTAGCCGGGCATGGTGGCACATGCCTGTAGTCCCAGCTACTCAGGAGGCTGCGGCAGTAGGATCACTTGAGCCCAGGAGATTGAGGTTGCTGTGAACTAGGCTGATGCCACGGCACTCACTCTAGCCGGGGCAACAAAGTGAGACTCTGTCTCAAAAAAAAAAAAGTTGAAGGTTTAAAAGATAAAATCAAGAAATTCTCCATAAAACAGAACAAGGAGAAAATATAATCAAAATGACAACTGGTATATTAAGGCTCAAGCCAGAGTCCAAATTCTGATTAACAGGTGTTCGAGAGAAAAAAATGCTTATTCATCAAAACATAGTGCTTAATATGTTAAAAAATCTCATATATATACACACACACACACACACATATTTTTCTTTTTTTTTTTTTTGAGACAGGCTCACTTGGTTGCGCTGGGTAGAGTGCAGTGGCATTATCATAGCTCACAGCAACCTCAAACTCTTGGGCTCAAGCGATCCTCCTGCCT
Source organism: Mirza zaza (assembly GCA_008750895.1). NCBI lineage: Eukaryota > Metazoa > Chordata > Mammalia > Primates > Cheirogaleidae > Mirza > Mirza zaza. The sequence continues at coordinate 16,375 of VSMD01062866.1, read as the reverse complement.
CAGCCTCCCAAAGTGCTAGGATTACAAGCATGAGCCACCACACCCAGCCTTCATTTATATTTTAATAGTTGATGATTTTCTAAACTCATGGGGCAAAAACCAGTTTCTTGATAATTTGGAATAAAGCAAAATGTTATATAATTTTTCTAATTGTAAGTATTTAAGATAATATTAAAGTTACTGCTATACTTGAGTAAATGATGGCTTAAGAACAAAGAAAGAATCAAAGAAAAGTCAAACCCAAACCAAAAATTTTCCATCAACAGTCTCAGACACAATTATATGCAAACAATAAAATAATATATTCAAGGAAGAAACTTTTTTCCTCCTCCTCTTGTATAACTGATGTTAATACAACCCCCATTTCCTTTGTGAGAAAAAGTATTACCCTTGCTCAGTTCTTTGACTTCCAAAGAAGGAAAGAGAAGATACCGAACATTAACAGAGTATTCAGCCAAATGTGATCCATGATGAGGGACACTATAAAAAATTATTCCTCTGGTGTTGTTTATAACAGTACTCATTTCTGGCTTCTTAGAGGCTTCCAACAGCATCTTTTTAACAAGAAGACCTGGCCACAGAGAAGAAAGAAAACCAATGCATAAGCTATTTTCCTTCCCTCTATTACTCTTAAAAAAAAAAAAATGCAAAATAAGTAGTACATAAAGAGAGATGCTTTCTGTACAGTATAATACAATAATTCCCTGTACAGTAGTACGAGACAGAGTCTTAAAATATTAACACTTGATAATAGTCCTGATCCTCTAGAATTTATAGTACAAGGCTACAAAAAGGTAAGATTCTAGAAACTCATTTGTAGGGCAGATACTTATATCACAGGATCTCCAGTCTCACAGAAGGAATGTGAAGCACTGTCTGAGCTGGGCACTCCTGCATGGCATGAATACCTGCATGGCCAGTCTTCCTTGCCTGCCATAACAGTCCGCTAATGACCACCCCTTTAGGACAGCACTAATATTCAAAAATACACGGTAACACAGCTTCTATGGGAACTGCACCTAGGAAGCCACCTTCTCTGCCATCCCCCTAACCCAAGGTTTAGAACCAATAGTGAAATGCAGAGATCACATAGATCAGGGGTCCTCAAACTTTTTAAGCAGGGGGCTAGTTCGCTGTCCCTCAGACCGTTGGAGGGCTGCTGGAGAGTGCAGTGCACATTCCACACATGCGCCCTGTGAGCCCGGGGACGCCTGACATAGATGATGACAGTGGGTCTCTGAGGCCACAAAGGTCTATATCCATCTTTCTTGCAGGAAAAAGCTCCAGCTCAGAGTTGTCAATCTTCAGCGTTTCATCATATTAACTAGGCCAGGGGCTGCAGAAAGGCCATCTGCCAAGTGGATGGTGAAAATTTGGAACTGGAGGGGCAGAGGATGCAGCTCAATAACCAAACACTAGGAACCCAAGAACAGACAGGCAACCAAACCTCTACTCAGCAGACCTGGTCTGGCATAGGCAGGCACCAGGGGGCTGGAGCTGTGGGCACCCAAGCAACAAGGGAGCAGGGAGAAAGAAAGGAAGCACCTGTGCCATCCAGGAATACTGAGGGATGTTTACAAGTCAGGCTTATATGAGCCAGGCACTGCTGCTGATGTTTCTTCATTACTACATGAAAGCACTACATTGTCAAACCCCTCTCTCTCTTATATGGTTTGTTGTAAGTTATCCCCTTCCAGAAAAATAAATGGCATGGAAGGAGAGTAGCAATTTTAAAACTCCTAGCCATAGCCAGAAACAATTTTTTGGGGGAAAGGGCAGCTATTAACTAAAACAGAGAGATGCAGTAACTTTAGGTTGGCCGCAATGGCTGCCAATAGCCTCACAACAGTCAATTTGCAAAAAGGAAGCCACACTTACCTCCCATGCTATGTGATACCCAAATCAGTGGCCTATCCCCCACACCAGCAGCTCTGAGCTTCCTAAGAAATTCGTTGCTTCTGAATTCAATGGACTTTCTGAACAAAACAAAAACACAGTAGGCAAAACAGGAAGCTGTTGATGCCCCCAATTTTATGATCTGATTAGTCAAGAACTTTTATTTATGAGACCAGTGCTACATACTACATTTTGGAGTTAGGAATGCCCTTATTCTCTCCACTGAATTTCTGAAATTGTCCAATCTCTCTTTGTAACATATTAACTTTGGCATAATTAGAAATATCTAAGCCCAGAACAGACCGTTCATTTACTAAAAAGCATTGTTTGAGCATCTAATATGTTTTTGGCAATTTTTACAGGTCAAACCTGCATCTCACCCCACCTGCCCCCACCACTTAGGATATGGATGTCCTTTCTCATCCCAGGGCCTGACAATGAAAGCATCACTAAAGACTATGCTTTCCCTTTTGTGAGTTTTAGTCCTACATGTTTTATGCTGCTAATATTAAGCTTTCATCATTTTGGTTTATTATTTAGAAATGCTAGGAAGCTACTAGAATCAGAGAATTCAAAGTTATCTTTTTATTGGTTTTTTATTTTTTTTGAGACAGAATATCACTCTGTTGTCCGGGCTAGAGTGCCATGGCATCAGCCTAACTCACAGCAACCTCAAACTCCTGGGCTCAAGCAATCCTTCTGCCTCAGCCTCCCGAGTAACTGGGACTACAGGCATGTGCCACCATGCCCAGCCAATTTTTTCTATATATTTTTAGTTGGCCAATTAATTTATTTCTATTTTTAGTAGAGATGGGGTCTCACTCTTGTTCAGGTGGGTCGCGAACTCCCGAGCTCAAATGATCTGCCTGCCTCGGCCTCCCAGAGTGCTAGGATTACAGGCGTGAGCCACCGCGCCTGGCCCAAAGTGATTTTTTTTTTAATTTTAAATATATATATATATATATATATATTTTTTAAGCGTATTATGGGGGTACAAAAGTGATTTTTAAATGAAAATGGAACTTAAAAACTATCAGGTCTGATAGTTTCAAACTGTTTATCTGTAGATAAGTATCTTTTAAAATAAATGTTCTCCAGAGCTCTTCAGGGTGGAATGGGGAAGGAGACCTGGGGTTCTGCTCACTCACCCAAAACACCCTTCTCAGGCACATATGTAGGGTCCACTCACAAAGCAGTTTGGTAACACTGATTTAGACCAACTCTCTCAATCTGCAGACAAAACTTTCCAGACAAGTTAACTGGCTTGTCTAAGGCTGCACAGTAAGTCAAATGTAGGATTCTGCTATAATCTTGGTCCTGTAACTCAGAAATCCAGTGCTCCTTCCAGTGTATGCAATTGGCACAGAGGACATACAAGGGATACAGCAGCTCGTGTTGCTCAGCATCCTTTTCTTTGCTTAGACAACATGATTGTGAAGGCAAAAGCAAAATACATCACTTTTACTTCCAGTACAAAAGGAGACTTCTATAGAATCCGTGGTCCTTAACTATTAGAATAGTTGTAAATGGCTAGGCACCGTGGTCCGTAATCCTAGCTTGAGCTCAGGAGTTCGAGACCAGCCTGAGCAAGAGCGAGATCCCATCTCTACTAAAAATAGAAAAAGTAGCCAAGTATGGCATGTGCCTGTAGTCCCAGCTACTTGGGAGGCTGAGGAGGGAGGATTGCTTGAGCCCAGGAGGTTGAAGTTACAGTGAGCTATGAGGAGGCCACTGCATTCCAGCCTGGGAGATACAGAAGACATTGTCTCAAAAAAAAAAGAATTTTTGTAAATAAACCATATTAAGAGCGCAACATTTCAATACTGACAATATATCTAAGCCTTCTACTATTTCAGTGTTTATTTAGAGCTAACCCCTTCCAGAAGGAAGAGGAAAAAACAGTTAGGTTAGTTTTTCATAAGGAAATCCTATCTGTGGAATCAACACATAAGAATCACTTCCCATCCCAGAGGATCCACTTGTGGCCTGAACTCTTCCCGTTCCTCCCAGTCTAAAATCCCCTCTGTTACCTTTCCATGGGGCACCTTGCTCTCCAGTCACTGAGGGTGGTGTCATACTCCACAGATATAATCCGGAGAGCAGGACAGTCTCTTGCTAACCATGTCTAAGTAAAATAAAAGCTACATAAGAACATGTATGAATTTCTACCACCCCAATTACTGCCTAGTGAAATTTATAACTTGAAATTTGTAACTAAAGGCCTCTTTCAATATTGCCAACTAGTTAAAGATAGTACTGGAATAAAGTTTGAAGGTGATTATAAAAACAATTCCACCATTTTATCTGTTTTGTCTCTGGTCACAAAGAGGTATCAATAATTAGAGCATAAGGCCAATGAAGGTTTTAAGAGACTTTTGTCAATTTTAATCTGCTACAGCTAAAAGCAAGACCTGTTTTTTGGATTCTATATCAAACTGGATTTTTGAAAGCATTTAGCAGAAAGCTATTATCTTAGGACAGACAGTATAGTCTGACAGACTTGGGACCTGAGGTGCTAATTCAAAGCCACCAATAATAATAGTCACAGTTCTGTCTTTGTGGATTCTGGATCTACTGTCATCTCTGTACTTCAGTGTCACCAGAGAAAACATGCAAACCCCTCTTTCCACTTGATAAGCCTTTGTGTGAATGAGTAAGAAGTAGCGGAACAAAATCCTGGAAACTATTCACACATATATGCAGTATTGCTTTTAAATGAGCTTTAAGAAAATTCCATTCAATGAATTCATTCCAGAGTTAAGGCTCTTTGGAAGAAGTAATGTCAACGAAATTCAAAGTAGAATTACTTCTTCAAAGTCTATTTTTATAATAATTAAGACCATGGAATTACAAATATAATTGTGGTTATACTGATTTTTTGTATTATATTTCAAAGGAAGTGAATTATTACTGGCTCTTGCCCCTGTTTTTTACTTGATGGATAAAAAAATAGTCCATGATTCTATTCTTTTAAACTCACAGACCGCACCCTAAACAAAAATTAACACAGGATGACAAGCCCAGCTGTTATCATAACATACTACAAGCAAAAGAACTGCATGGAAAAAAAATCACAGTAAAAAGAGAAAAATAACCAAGTCACAATGAAGGCCCCAAAAGCCAATGACACGTTGGTGTGTCGTGAGATAAAGGTGGCTTGCCAGAGTCAGCTGCTTCCTTACCTTTGGCCAACACGTTGTATACCTGTCTTCATCCACTAAAGCCTTTTCAAGCACAACTCGCTCACTGTCCTGCTGGCGCCATGTCTTGAATGCTGCTCCCATAAGGCCATGGATAAAAAGGACATCTGCTTTAATGGGCTGACTAACAGGGAAGAGAGTTTTAAAAACAAGCAAAATAAGTGCATTTAGTAAGAATCTACACAGCATTCTCTGTGGACGGCGCTTTAGCATTTTATGTGACATAAAATAAAACTTAATTAAAGCAAGCTTTATAAGCACAGGTTTGCTGAGGAACCTAAAGAGTTTTGGCAAAGACATACACAGAGCATGCTCAATGCTCTCTAAAAATGGAAACATATCTAGCCAGGCAGACCAACCACAATCAATCATAATGAGCTTAGTGATCAATCACATGACAGATGTCACAGTTAGATTACCCTCTGGAGAATTCCATGAGAATATCTTACAAATCAATAAAAGTATTTGAGAAATTAAATAAGAATATGCTAATATTATTTCCAAGTCAGTATTATGAGATTTTCAAAAATGAAAGATTTTCAAAAATGTATTAAGGAAAATATATTTATCAGAAAGACAGAAAATGAAACATATTCTTTCTTTAGATAGGACATTAAAAATTATAGCTAGGATCTTAGTTGCAAGCTATGTATTGTACACAATTATGCAACACACATATAAAATACATTACCATAATATTTTATTTATAAATGAATTAACCAGGTAATCCATTTTTCAAATTTAAAAGTTTTTTGCTATTTTCTGAGGTATTTTTTGGAAAGTACCCTATGAAAATCTAAGAAATGTGTAAGGTTTTCTTTGTGATCCTTTCTATATTGTCTCTGCAATGATACAACCAGATACAGTGACCACAAATAACCTTAAGAAGGAGCATGAGTCAAATGTATGACCACCTGGTCTTTCCCACACGTGCTTTTAGACACCAGCATCAGTGCTCTTCAGTCCCTTGGGTTCTAGGCCCAGGCTGATTTGATTGCCTGTAGACAACAATGTCATATCTCCTTCCTATTCAGACTGATTTCTGGAATCCAAATCAGTTATTAACTCAGATCTATGTGAAAATGCCTTGACACAAAGAAAATGCGTATTACAAAGTTTAAGTGCAACACTTCACATAACAGGTGACTCAGCCTTACTATAAGGGCTTTTCATAAGCTCTTAGAAACTAAGAAATAACCTAGTTCTAGAACTAGAACTAGAACTAACCTAGTTCACATACTTTTCACAACCATCTTCAATTCTTCTGAGGTTATTGCAGACAAACTGTTTCAATTAACAAGGTATTTGACTTATAAAGTATTTAACTTATCTAAAGTATGCAGAAATAAAATAAAAATTTAAGCCCTCTAGGCTTTATGTTTTCTTACCTTGTTCGATGCTGGGGGTGTAGCACATATACCCCATCCTGATATTTTTCTTGTACAGTTTCTCGGTCTAGATTAGCCAAGATTCTGGCAGCATGTGAAGCCTTCATAATGTGGTGAGATTTCATTGCTTCTGCCATGAGGGAAACCCAGCCTGTGAAAAGAACATACATCCTCAATACTAACATGAATCTGTCTCAGACTGTTGGGAGTGGATTCAAACTGAATGTGATGGAGACAGGCAAACCTCAAGTATCTGTCCTTGGTGGAAAAGCTCAACCACTGCACTCCCATTCTACCCTCTTAAGATCCTCAGAGTCCCATGACACAAGGGGACACAATACCATAACGTTCCCAACCACAAACCCTTTAAAGGATCTCAAAGAAGGAAAGGGGTTCAAGAGCCATTTTCTTTATATAGAAAAACTAAAACAAATTACAATTACTAGAGATGAGGTCAGAAATGTGAACAAAATAGTTTATGTTTTGCTTTTTTCAAGAATTATAAAACTCAGTGAGTTAATACTAGTTATTTCATCCAGATCAGCAATCATATCAACAGCCTTTAATGCAACCGAGGAAATTATTTCTTAACAATGGATTTGTTTGATACACAAATGTCTTATAAAACTTCGAGTTCATGGCCGGCCGCGGTGGCTCACGCCTGTAATCCCAGCACTCTGGGAGGCCGAGGCGGGTGGATTGCTTAAGGTCAGGAGTTTGAAACCAGCCTGAGCAAGAGCGAGACCCCCGTCTCTACTATAAATAGAAAAAAATTAATTGGCCAATTAATATATATGTAAAAAATTAGCCGGGCATGGTGGCGCATGCCTGTAGTCCCAGCTACTCAGGAGGCTGAGGCAGCAGGATTGCTTGAGCCCAGAAATTTGAGGTTGCTGTGAGCTAGGCTGATGCCACGGCACTCACTCTAGCCTGGGCAACAAAGTGAAACTCTGTCTAAAAAAAAAAAAAAAAAAACTTCGAGTTCAGAAAGGAAAAACTATTTTTTAAAGAAAGACAAACAGAAAAGGCATGGATAATACTATAGATTGTATTATTTCATTTTTTGTTTCTGTTTTTAAAACTTTATGTACATAAATAAGTATGAAAGTGCATGTGTGCACACATACACACACAAAGATCTGGAAAGATATACCAAACTAAGGAAGTCATTACCAAGAGGTATGACTTCAAGAGGAGGGAGGTGGGCTGGAAGAGATCTCTGTAAAAAAGGTAGGTTTAGCTTTTTTGCTATATCTGTGTTCTGAGGTACTTACAATGAGAATCTATTAATATATTATTTATATAACATAAAGAACATGGGCTGTGAGAACAGAGAGACTTGGGCTGAAATGTCTGTTCCCCTGCTCTTGCTGTGGAACCTCAGTCAAATTATTTAGCAACTCTGAGCTAGAGGAGATTTTAATAAATGTATGTGAAAACACTGGGCCTTTTTGTCAACAACTAACCACATATACTAAGGTGGTCCCACAGATTATAATACCATGTTTTTACTGTACATTTTCTATGTTTAGATATGTTCAGATACTCAAATACTTATTATTGTGTTACAATTGCCTATAGTGTTCAGTACAGTAACATGCTGTACAGGTTTGCAGCCTAGGAGAAATAGGCTATACCTCACAGCTTAAGTGTATAATAGTAGGCTGTACTGTTCAGGTTTCTGTAAGTACATGCTATGAGGTTTGCACAGAGATGAAAGTGCCTAATGATGCATGGCTCAGAAAGTATCCCCACGGTTAATCAATGCATGTCTGTACATGTTAATTGTAAAAAACAAAGAAATAACTAAAAGCAGCATTTAATGATGAAAGTCTTGCTTTAGCATTCCCATCATTTCGCAACTCCATTTATATCCTCAGAATAAACAAATTTATAATACAATTTTGATGGACACACTTCTAAACCTTTTGAAAAACACAGTTTATACATATACATTATAGCTCTGCATGCATAATTTTTACCTAAATAGAATCATACCATCCCTACTGTTCTGTGCCCAGATTTCATACCTCAGCAGTATGTCTTGGAGCACTCTCTATATACATCTACTTCACTGTGTCTATAATAACTACACCATTACATAGTACAAGTATGCCATCGTTTATGTAACCATTATTCATACTGGCAAACATTTGTTTCCAATTTTTCCATACTATAAACAATACTCCAACGTTCTTAAACACAGACTTTTAAGAACACCCATGAGTATTTAGTTGGAAGAAGTTCCTAGAAGAATTACCACTAGGTTAAATGCTAAGTCCCATCAAAAAAACTGCATCAATTTACATTCTCACCAACAGTATATGAGAGGGCCAATTTTCATACACCTTCACCAATGGTAGATATTTATCAAGCTTTTTAATTTTTGTCAATCTGAAGGCAAAGACTTGCAGATCTGATACTGTTAAGATTGATATAAAATATATAAAAACAGGTAAAGATAACAGATGCCTAAGGGAAAAAAACAGGGTACGGTTGCAGAATTCAAACTGGAATACTGAGAAGAAATGGGAGCTGAGCAAAAGAAAGTACAGATAACTTTCAAAAGCTGAGCTATAAAAGGGAGAAAAGAGGGTGGATGTTGGGGGAAGTGTGGAGTCAAGATTTTTGGTTTATGGTTTTCACATCCTCTTCTAATGTGTGTTGATCAGAAGGTGTGGCTGAGAGGGCACAGCTGACCATGAAGACTAGGAAACAGTGGCAGTTCCTGAGATGGTGAATAGAGACAGGACTGAAGCATGGCTGGAGGCCTTATAAAAGAGGCGTCTCTTTTCCTTTTATCAAAATGAGAAAAGGAAAGAACAGAATGTGTTTGTTTGGTAGTGTGAAATTGAGGAAAAATTCTTTTTAGGGCTTCAACTGTCTCAGTAAAGTGGGAAGAGAAGTCATCTGCTGAGAAGGAACATGTGGAAGGTTTGAGTAATAAGAGGTTTAAAATAGTCATTGCTAAGAATGTTAAGGAATGTTGACTGAAGAAACATGACTGTTGAGTCCTTTAATTTGCTGATCTCTAAGCACAGTGACTATCTTAAATACAGATTATCTATAATCTCAAGCAATTCCTTGCCCCTACCAAAAAAAATATGTTCTAAGGACCCACAACTAACCTTAAGCAGAGTCTTAAGTCCTTTGAAAAATTTATGTATCATGGGGCTAGAGCTGGGAGAACAAAGGACTGAATAAAAATACTAAAGATGTAAAGGTGTTACCTGAGCGAACTATAGGAGAATGAAGATGTTCATTCAAAGCCATATTTCCAATGACACGCATTATATTTCTCTGTACTTTAGGGTAGTCCTTGTGAAGCTGGTACAGCCTCTGAAGTAGTTGCAAGCCTCCATTTGCTTCAATTTTATCACAATGTGTAGATATCTAGCACAATAAATGAATGAAAGCTTACTTTATGTTGCACAAATTCACTACAACACATGACACAGCATGCTGATGGGGACAGCCAGGTAGCTCCTGCTCAAGGACAGAGATGCGGGGAGACTACTGAAAATTCTCATCTCAGCTTACTTAAATAAGCCAATCCCTATCTAAGAGGGATATGCTTTAAAATTATTTTTAAAAATCCTAAGAAGGCATTTCTCACCAGGACTTCTAAAACTATTACTCCTACTCTCTTAGCTCTTGGTTGGATATAACCTGACAATGTCATTATCAAAAAACTGTTTCAATTTATAGTGATACTTTGGCTTGAAACTACCATAAAATGGTTTTCTAACCTTGAGGAATCTGCCACCTGATAACAGAAAACAGTCCTCTGTGCAAGCAGGCAGATTCTGCTTCAGCAAACAGGGACTTGCACAGGTAGAGACAGGCAGCTGCCACGGCCACACGTGCTACCCCATACAATGCCCACAGCTACGGGGCTGGCCTCAACTCAGAAGCTGGAAAAAAATCTTTAAACAGAAAGATTAAGCAAAATAAAGAAAAAGGGATTTGAATTGTCAATGGAGAAAAGAAACAAAAGAAAAAGAAAACCGAAGGAAATATGTATATTAAGGTAAGAGAACTGACCAACCAGACTTCTTAACATCACCAGGCACGGCCTTGCCTCTTCCTATCACTAGTTTCGTTCACTGACACAAGTCAGGTATGTATGACAATTTTCATATTCTAAATTTTTATTAAGTTTTATCACAGTTTAAAATGCATTAAAATATATGCCTTTTAGACATACTGTGTATCAAGAGAGATCTGTCATAACTTGAGAGATTTCTGAAGAAGTAACTATTACACTCCATGCACTGCACTTTCTACTGAAGCTACATATATTGCTTCAGAAAATACTCAGAAGACAGTTTTCCTGCTTCCCTTTTATACTACAACACTTTATCCACACTCTGCTTCATGTTTGGTGCCTAATTCCACAGGTGGGAGCTAAAGAAGGTACCATGCTTTTCAGGAGAGCTCAGAATCTCTAGGATGGTGTTTCTCCTGCTGCGGGATGGACCACTTGCATTAACCTTACCAGGGATGCTGGCTACAAATGCAGATTCTTGGACTCCACAGCAAATCTACTATATTAAAGTTGCTAAAAGCACGCAGGAAACACATTTTTAAGCATGCTCCCTGAGTGACGTTTCTGCACTGTTTGAATACCACAAGGTTTGTTGCTTTTTTCAAGTTAAACTGTTATCAAGATAGAAAAGTTTCCACAACACCAAAATTTTAAAAAACACTGATGTGTGCTATAGTTATAATTCCAGCATGTGGTCATCTAGTATTTCCTTGGTTTTTCTAAATCTTGCCACTTCTTTGGCAGTTGTTTTAATGGAAATTGTTTACCTGAAAATATTATACATAAGAATAATCTGAGAAAGGCAGTAGAAGACGGCATAACTCAAAGGTGAATGCCATATTTACATGACAGGTTATTTTCTTTATATGCAATTAAGATTAAATCCATTTTTAGAAATACTTGGCAAAAACAAAACTCATACACTGGTGTTAAATCATGATTATTAATTCTAGCAAAATGGAAAAAAAGCAGAAATTTTAAAACAAGTGAAAACTTTTTTTCCTTTTATAATTAAATGATGATTCCCTTGCATGAACCAACCAGTATAATTTTTTCAATATAATCATGAAAAGTAAATCACATTTTGAAAATGTAAATTACCTCGGAATGTTTTACTATAGCTTCTAAACAGAACATTTCCACTGTAGCTGAAGGAACTGCTCCAAAACTTTCAGCATAAGGAAGTCCATTTCCTCCAAAACACCATAAGCCACCCTGAAATTAAAATAATTAAAAATTTTACTGAAAAACTAATACGTTTTGTTTGACAAAAAAATCTCTGTATTATATATAGTATTAGAAAATACTAATATGTAGGGACGCAAAATACTTTAGAAACTGAAAGGGAACTTTATGGAAACTGTTGCTTATTAGAATATAAAACATTCAGAATTATTCCTAGAAGAGAGCAATCTTTGAGACTTTCTCAATTCTCTCCTGTGTCCTCTTACTTGAAAGTGTGACAACACACAATTTTTTATCAAGTAAGACGAGCCCAGAGTTGATCAGAATATTCTAGTGTCATTCCTTTCAGCTCCTGGTAGTTAATACAATATGTTGTTTTCCAGATTGTCTACTTAAAGTCTAATTATCAAAATAATAAAAAATAGAAAAAGCATTATTGGACAAATTAAAAATAAAGACCATGATAACAATGATTACAGAGCTTTTAATTCTTCCCAAGTTGAAATTTAAGTTCATATGGAAGAATAAATAGGAATAGTTATAAAAAAAATATGAAACAGAATAGTGAGGACTACCCCTAATAGATATTAAAACATATTATAATATAAAGAATAAAATAGGCCAGCTGAGCACAGTGGCTCACACCTGTAATACAAGTGCTTTGGGAGGCCCATACGGAGGATCACTTGAGGCCAGGAGTTCAAGATCAGCCCGGGCAACACAGTGAGACCCCTATCTCTACAAAAAAACATTTTTTTTTTTTTTTTGAGACATACTCTTACTCTATTGCTCTGGCTAGAGTGCTGTGGCATCAGCCTCAGTCACAGCAACCTCAAACTCCTGGGCTCAAGCAATCCTACTGCCTCAACCTCCTGAGTAGGTGGGACTACAGGCACGGCGCCACCATGCCCAGCTAATTTTTTCTATTTTTAGTTGTTTGGCTAATTTCTTTCTATTTATAGTAGAGACAGGGTCTCCCTCTTGCTCAGGCTGGTCTCGAATTCCTGAGCTCAAGCATCCTCCCACCTCAGCCTCCCAGAGTGCTAGGATTACAGGCATGAGCCACCACACCCGGCCTACAAAAAATTTAAAAACTAGCTTGGGTATGGTGGCACATGCCCAGCTACTAAGGAGGCTGAGGCATGAGGATCACTTGAGACCAGGAGCTCAAGGTTGCATTGATCTATGATTGTGCCACTGCACTCCACCCTGGGTGACAGAGCAAGACCCTGTATCAAAAAATAATAAAAATAGGTCGGGCGTGGTGGCTCATGCCTGTAATCCTAGCACTCTGGGAGGCCGAGGCAGAAGGATCTTTGGGCTCAGGAGTTCGAGACCAGCCTGAGCAAGAGCAAGACCCTGTTTCTACTAAAAAAATTAGAAAGAAATTCGCTGGACAACTAAAAATATATATATATGTAAAAAATTATCTGGGCATGGTGGCGCATGTCTACAGTCCCAGCTACTTAGGAGGCTGACGCAGGAGGAACACCTGAGCCCAGGAGTCTGAGTTGCTGTTAGCTAGGCTGACACCACAGCACTCTAGCCCAGGCAATAAAATGAGACCCTGTCTCAAAATAATAATAATAATAAAATTTTAAAAATTTAATTTAAAAAAATTAAAAAATAAGATAGGAAAAAAGTCAACTCTTATCACACATCAAGGGTTAATGTCACTAATAAGCAATAACCTCCTACAAGTGAGTGAGAAAAATACCAACAATGCTATAGAAATATAAATAACAGTCATAAACAGGAAGTTCATAGGATATGAAACATAATGCCTCTAAAACATATGAAACAACACTCAACTTAGCTCATAATGAAAGGCATGCATGTCAAAACTACACTGAGAAACTCATAATGAAAGGCATGCATGTCAAAACTACAGTGAGGTACTATAGTTTTCACCTATCAGACAAGTGAGGTTCTAGGGAAACAGGCATTCCTATCACCCTGCTGCTGGTAATAGCAATGTATCAAAGGCACAAGTTCTACAGAGGGCAACTTCGCAACCGCTATCAGAATTAGAGGTGCCTATGCCCTTTAATAATTTATCCTACAGAGAGATACACACATAGATAAAGTAACAGACATACAAGTTTGTTCACTGCAGCATTGTCTGTAATAACAAGACTGAAAACCACCTAATATTCATCAATAGGTGTTCAGTTAAATAAATTATGTTGTACAATATATGTTGTACAATAATATGTTGTACATTGTACAGTTGTACAATGGAATGCTAGGCAGGTTCAAAAATGCTGGAGACTCTTCATAAATTGACACATACTGATCCCCAAGATAAATCCTTAAGTAAGAAAAGAACATGCAGAACAGTGTGTGTGTCATGAGCCACCATTTGCGTAAAAGAGTGTGTCTGTGTGTGCATGTATGTCAGGACAGGGGAAATGGAAGGGATGGAAAGAAAGCATATTACTGCAGGTGCTTTTGACATGCTTCACCTTCAAGCTAGGAGTCTCGTACCTGTGTGCATACAAACCACCTGGTGGCAAAAAAAGACAACTACAAGATAATGTCTTTCAAAAATGTGTATATAAAGCCCAGTGTTCTCTATAGGAAATATAATCCATAAGGTTCTGTATTTTGAGTTAATTATAAGGTCCATGGTTCAGTAAACCAACTAAATACTAAAAATAATTTTTGGTCACTTTACAAATGTTATTCATGCTTTCTTCTCTAATCTTCTGTTTTGACAAGTTTAAACACAGTTGGATCTCAAAGATTCACACTATTTAAACTGAGGATTGAGAAGGGACTAATTCATGAAAAGTCATTCCCTTCTCTGGCAGAGGCATTGGTAAGTAGTAGATTGGTGGACTTTTAGGAATAGGAGATTGTTTTTAAAGATTTATCCCCACAGTCTGGCTTCCCCAAACCCTCTTCTCACCATGCACCCTTGAATCATCTGGCCTCTTTCTACCCTAAATGTCTCAAAGAAAAAAGGGGAGAAGGTGAAGAAAAATGATAGTTTTTTCTTAATCGTTTCAACAGTGTGATTATAAGAGTGCAGTTCCAATTCCATTCTTGTTGGCAAACTTCTTACTTACCAACTGCTATTAACGTTGTGTGGCAATAAGAAGTACAAGCCAAAAGGAATGAATACAAAGATATAAATTCATGGTGTGATTGTATGGATTATATTTTAACCCTTAACATAAAAATAAATGTACATATTTACGGTTGCTTTATCACTGGATTAAGATATAACAAGATTAAATAAATCCATAAAGATTTAAGAAATGCTACACATCAAATTCCATAAAGTGCAACAAAAAAATAATTTCTAAAGGATTAAAGAAATGAATAGGAAAAGTTGGAGAGACTGAAATGTTCAAAACAATAAAAAGATATGAAAATTAAAAGGCAACAATAATATATAAGAGCTAATCTCTGGTGTTTCCTCATAAAAAGTTACAACCTTCAAGCTCTACAATTTGTGCAAATTAACCAGGCTTAAAAAATAATGTTCATTCTAAAGCAGGAATTTCTAAACCAGGGGTCCCTAAGGGTCTCCAAAACTTGAATGGAAAAAAAATTACATCTCTGTTTTCCTAATCTCTGAAATTTTGCATAGTATTCAATTATGAACATAGACAATAAACCACAGTCACATTAGCAGTATCTTTGATTCTGTCAGCAATGGAAAGAACAGATATTTTCATATCACGTCTCATTTGCTGTAGCCTTATGAAAATATGGTTATACTCATTATTGCTTTAAATGCAAACTATGAAAGAGTGAAGTTGCACATTCCCATACCGGTGATCTAGAATCTACCCTGCTTTCCAGTATACCTTAGCAACAATTATTTGAGATCAATAAAGTAAGTAGTGTTGATCTATAAACTAGTCCACAGTTTAATGTTCTTACTCAGCAAAGCAACAACAGCCTTCACACTGGTATGTTGTTAAAAAATATAATTCACAGCCAGGCGTGGTGGCTCACACCTATAATCCTAGCACTCTGGGAGGCCGAGGCGGGAGAATCATTTGAGCTCAGAAGTTCGAGACTAGCCTAAGCAAGAGCGAGATCCCATCTCTACTAAAAAAAAATAGAAAGAAATTAGCTGGACAACTAAAAAAAAACCATACACACACACATACACATAAAATAGCCAGGCATGGTGGCACATGCCTGTAGTCCCAGCTACTTGGGAGGCTGAGGCAGGAGGATCGCTTGAGCCCAGGAGTTTCAGGTTGCTGTGAGCTAGGTGACACCACGGCACTCACTCTAGCCCGGGCAACAGTGTGAGACTTTGTTTCAAAAAAAAAAAAAAAAAAAGAAAAAGAAATATTTTATTTATTTTTATATATATATAAAATTTACATACTGGCCGGGCGCGGTGGCTCACGCCTGTAATCCTAGCTCTCTGGGAGGCCGAGGTGGGCGGATCATTTGAGCTCAGGAGTTCAAGACCAGCCTGAGCAAGAGCGAGACCCCATCTCTACTATAAACAGAAAGAAATTAATTGGGCAACTAATATATATAGAAAAAAATTAGCTGGACATGGTGGCGCATGCCTGTAGTCCCAGCTACTTGGGAGGCTGAGGCAGCAGGATTGCTTGAGCCCAGGAGTTTGAGGTTGCTGTGAGCTAGGCTGACGCCACGGCACTCAATCTAGCCTGGGCAATAAA